>KB722736.1:597514-643276 GCA_000349905.1 Volvariella volvacea V23 | reverse complement strand
ACTCAAGGGTGTTAGCACTTGAGGGTTACTAGAAGAATATGAGGTAATTGAAGGGAAGAAATAGTGTGAACACTGTCACATGTAGAAAACCGTGACAATTAGACAATTGGGCTGCTCTTTACTCTGTACAATGCCATCAGTGCCTGTATCCACAGAGGGAATCAGGAGCAAAAAAGTTACTCTGTTACAAGTACTTACCTCTGAGATGTTCTTTAGCAGGAGTAGAATCAAAGAAAGCAGTTACTTATGCACAGATAATGCAGTAAAGTGAAGAAAAAACAAATTGATTAATTTAAAGAGTGATGTCAGGGCTTGTAAGAGCCCTTGACATAAACACCTGACCACTAGACACCAACCAAGTGTCTACACCATCTTCTTTTCCTTATCATATCTTGGATATCTAATACATATTACCTCATTTTCCTTATATCCCAATCTCTTATCTTATATTCTTTTGTTCATCCGTACCCTATACCCTCATCCATGATGCCCATTCTCACTTTATCTATCTCTGTTTTCTACATATGGTATACTCTTTGATTCTTTATTACATCCAATGACTTGATCTTGTTCTAGACAAGCATATGTTGAGTCATGAGTTAGAAGATCATCTATGACTTCATATGACTCTGTTCACTCCTGCACTGACTGCACATGACCCAAGCTTACATGTACATGCCAACCTAGCTTATGTGTTCTCTGGTCTGTGCACTATACTCTTCACTCAGGACTCTCACTTGGATACTTTCATTTTTACCTCCCTCCACTTCTCTCCACCAGAGAGATTATATCTCTTTATTTATCTTTATTTATCTTCAAGTAGTATATATACTGTACTGCTCTCACCACCTATTCTCCAGCTTTAAAGATTCTTCACTTGGGAATAGGTAAGTGACTACAAGCTAGTCTCTTTACTTACACCCTTTACTTACTATTTTTCACTTGGGAATAGAATCTGAGTATTCGCTTTTTTCTCAACAAGTGATACTCAGAAGTACAGGTCTTATATATCTACAAGACTGTATATAACTATTTGTACAATATAAATGACTGACAACAGATTTATCAGCTATTTGAATTATGTGTTTATCTAAGTGACTAATGGCATAAGTTCCTCTATTCTACAGTGTTTTATGACATTCTATGAGGCTGTACATATGACTCAGTCATGATGTAATATGACTCTAAGGTTCTGGGATGTTCTATAACCTTCTGAAAAGTTCTAGAGAAGTCTTGGCATAGAAAGGTATTACTAATAATGATTATATAATGAAAATAGGCATCTTAGACAAGTGCTGAGGTATAGGTGCCCACAATAGCTGCTCAAGGGTGTTAGCACCTGAGGGTTACTAGAATAATACATGATAATGAAGGAGAAATAATAATGTGAATGCTGTCACATGTAGAAAACCGTGACACACCCCTGGGCCACTCTCTACAAATTCTTGCAATGCAGTCAGGGGAAGGTTATCCTGGAGGAAACACCTGTGTCCCTGCTTGTTCAATATGTGTTTTGGGCTGGAGCCCTAACTGGAATGATGTGATAGAAAATGTGTTGTCAGTAGATGGTGCACCTCAGCAGCCATTGTCTGTGCTTGGTTTTAATTGACTCAGAGTAGTGAGTACAACTGACATTGCCAAGCTACTCACAAGCCCCCACTGGTGCTCTCAGGCTAGCCAAATGAAAAGGAAATTGAATCCTTGATGTCACTCACAGCAGACACCTCTGGGAGCCTTGAGCATCTCAGGTGCTAGTGACTACACTAGCAACCTCTCATTAATACTCACCATCCAGCACTATAGCAATGAACTGTCAACACTTCCTTGTAAGCCTCTCAATGGCAAGGAGTAACCCATGGTCTGTAGGCACACCATTTCTCAACACAAGGGATAGGAGAGAAAAAGATATTTACAATGCATTACTCACCAAGTGGTTTAGTAACCTTGAGGGTTATTGGCATTGAAGTGGTAGATGAGATGGTGGAACTCAGGAGTTTAGACCAAGTTGAAGCTGAGGACTTTCAACTGGTTTCCTTCTGGTATATATATTCTTACCATATAGTTGCATCTTCTGGTGGAGGTGTATACATATAAAGATGTATATACAGATTTTACTGTATATATGCAGTAAACAGAGTATATGATTGGAGCCTTACTTTGAACTCAAGAATGCTGCTGCCAAGGACCAAGCATTTGCTGATTAAGTTCAAATTCAACAGCAGGTAGAAGTTCATGGTGAAGGTGATGCATTGATTTGGCACAAGCTGTTTGCCTATGCCTATGTGAAGGATGCAATAGAGCACTGTGTCAGCAATGACAATAACAATGTGAACTGTGATATTCTGGGATTGCAAGTTGTTGGAAATTGTTGATGACTGTACCTGGATGTTGTTTTTCATCTTCTAAACACTCACACTTGGCCTTCCAAAGGAAAAACAGTCCCAGAATAGTCAAGTCCTCATATTTTGATGGTTTGCAATGTTGTTGAAGTTTATATTCCTTGCATCCGTACCATTGCCATCTCTCTTGTCCCTATCGTCATCCCATTATTTTCTGGATATGACACCAAAAGAATCTGCACTACATGGCCCATCTCTTACCTGCCCTTAAAAATTTGCAGATAGTAATCAAGGCTGCAGGGCCAATCCACAATGCAGAAATATTTTTCACTGCGTATATCCCTCTTTACGTCCAAGTACCAGGTATATTGGTGCCATACGAAGTGCATGATTTCACATATTGTATTTGTTGTAGGTTGGGTAGAATGATGCAACTACCTGGGCAGTGGTAAAACGAAGGCAATATGCATGGACTATATTTTGTACATTACAAGGAGTTGAAGACGGTTTAGAGGGGGAGAGTATAAAAGACAATGTAGAAGTGCCATTTTGGAACTTATAGACGCAGTTCAAGTGAAGTAGTGCAATGTGCAATAGAAGTGACACTGGAACTAGAGATTTGGATAGTGTCTCCTTCGGCTGCGAGTAAATCATTCAAGTAATCAAATTGGCGGTAAAGTTGTTGAACGTCACGCTTACTAGGGTTTACAATAACATTCGTTGTTCAAATGAGGGATTCTGTGGGTATGCATATTGCTCCAAGGCGTATGCTTAATTCTTGATGTCTGGTAACAAGCAGTATTACTCAATAACTTTGGATCTTATACAAATATTACAAGAATGCCATCCTAGATGATTAAGTTCAGGGGGTACTATATGATGGCGGAGGAGTTGATGGACGAGCACCATCTCCATGATGAGTGGGATGAGACAAACACCGCTCTGGCAGTGCGAGAGCTGGTGATTGTAGAGATCCCGCCGGGGGAGAATATGGGGGCAATGTGTGATGCTGGGTATACAGAGCATCCGATGTCGGGGGGTGTGACGCTCCAGGTCGACGAACGCTGTTAGCTCGCTGGTTGAGTCCGTGCATGGCACTGCTACGTGTTGGCCTTGCTGGGGTGCCCACTGATTCTTGCTCCGAGCGATGTTGAGAAGCTTGAAATACTGCCCCACATATACATATAACTATGACTAAATGCATGGGCGTGGGGAGCAAAGGTAAATTGCCTTGTTGATAGTTTGAAGTTGTGAGGACACTTACATATAGCAATAGCAGGACCTATTATCGCTCCTGTATCGGGGCATTCTCTGTTGTTGTTCCACCTATAGAACCGTAATAAGTGAAATCCGAAGACATAGCGAGCAAATTTGCACAGGTGCGGAAGGGAACGTTTACTTTGTGCAAGCAGCAGCAGCAGGTGCCCCCCACGTCAGGAGGATGGCTACATTCAGCATATGAATGAACAGTAGGGCTGCGGTCGGATACTTGATGATTATGCTCCTGGTCAACTCGAGGATGAATAGAGGGGTAGTTGTTAATCACAAGACTTTTATAACCCGTAGAAATACCTCCCCAGATTTTCAACCACGCGAGCTTGACGGCATTGCATAGCCTAGGCTTATCATTTTTCCCCATTCGGAGTCTATATCAGGACCACAATCAGTGGTGGACATGAGAGGGATCATAGACAACATACCCAGCATTGAAGGCTTGGCAAACACTTTTCTAGGTGGTACCTGATACATACCGAATACTATACAACAGGCCAAGCAAGAATTCCATCGCTTTGGGCACAGAATCCCAGCTGAACCATTTAGCATTGAATTAAATGACAAGGTTAACATTGGGAACTTGTCAGGATTTGATTGAATCACATCCGAGTCATGGAAAACCTTGTACAAACCTACCTGGGGATGTCTCTCTATCAAAAGGTCGCTGCATCTTGCTGAACGAAGCAGGTGTACCTGCATAATGCCGTTTCCCTCAGTGTAACCACTTGGTCCAGCCGCAGGACCAAGAATTTGTGGAGTCATGTGGTCCGGTGTTCACGGAGATTGCCTGATGCCGCCGGGAGAAGGTAAGTATTGTTGTATCGTAGGGTCGGATAGGCAGCTGTGCGACACAATCATATGCACTGGTTTCTCTAAATGGATTATCTCTGGAGGTAGCACTAGTGCTGCGCAGAAGCATTCGCTGAATCTTAGAAGGTGCACATCAAGGTCTGCATGCAATGAGGGCAAAATGGTGAAGTGCAACAGCTTTTGACGGGGCAAGTACACCCAGCTACTTATGGGCGATTCATGCTGGAATTACTGTCAACTGAGCATTAGCGTCTGTATGTCGTAATAAATTACAATATAGTAGTGGGTTATATACAGAATACTGTATTAGCAGCCTAGATGATCAAGGCTAGGAGCTAATGGCGCTATAAGGGGGAGGGGAACCCGATGGATCAGTACCCCCTCCAGGATAGGTTGGTGGAGGAAATGCAGGAACCGAGGATTCATTCTGAGGTGGATAAGAGGAGTTTAAATGGTGGTGAGTATATGGATTATCAAATGTTGGCTGGGTTGTCACCGGCACTTGACGGAGGTGGGCCCGCTGAGGGGGTTGATGCATGTTGTCATGTCTGGCTGCCAGGGGGCGTTGAGGAGTTGTGCGAGATGATTTTCCACGAAATGCTTTGAATGCCAGTCCAAACAAGATAACGAATAAGGCTAACACTGGATTTCGTGCGTTGTAGTAGCGTTGAATAAATGGATAAGTTGGATGAACTCAGATCGATAACAAAAAGGGGAAAGGATACGCACCAGAGCCAATTACAATCCCATTTGTTGAGGAGGTGCCTGAGTCATTGAGAAAGCCACAGGACACTGCGTTACCAGAACTGTAATATAGAAAAGAGCAAAATTCAAACGAGTAACAGATCATTTAGCATGGCAGATTATTGAAGAATTACGACGAGACTTACATACCTGTCAGAACAACCCACGTAACTAGCGGTAGCAAGTGAAGCTCCCCAAGTTAAGATAACGGCTACATTCAACATATGCAATGATTGGCAGCAAGGGTGCAACAAATGTGTGCTCCTTACAAGATCTTGCAATATGGGGCAGGTAAAAATGAGAAGAATACCGCTCGCGACGGCAGAATTTTATAGGCCGTCAAATGCCCTACAAGGTCCACATTGACCGACATGAGTGTTAGCTCCAATGTGTCATCAACCTAGAACCATGCGGGTTTAGTGGCACAGCATTGGACTTTTTACCCTTCCCTTTTAGGTCTCCCTGTGCCTTTATCAGAGTCCGGATCGGCATGGGGCAAAATATCGGACATATCCAGCAGTACAGAGGGTTCCAAGGGGCACCTCGGAAAAGTGTTGAGCTTGCTTTGCAGCCTCCTCGCGAGTGCAAGGTCCTGTGATGTTCTTGGTACTGACAACCTAGGGTCTGAGATATTACTGCCGTCATTATACCTGCATCGCAGCATTCAAAATACGGTTTTGAGTGCATTTTCGGGATCGGGGAAGATGTCGCTACACAGACTCGAGTGATCTGCCGTCGTGTTGAAGCCAAGAGTTTGTGGGCAGTGTCATGTGGTCCGGTATTCACGGCATTGGCCAGATGCCGCCGGTAAGATTAGATGCCGCGCCATGTGCTGACTCTTCAGGGGAACCGTTTTGCAGTGCCAAGGTCGTTGAGCGGCTATTGTAAGGCTGGATAGGACGATATGCACTCATTTGTATAGTCCGTTCTCATAGTATCTGTGCAGCGTGCGGTCATATGCACCACTGCCGACAGCATTGCCTGATGTGAGGCGTCAAGTGAGTCTACATTTGTTTGACAGCAAAGAAGTACGCACCACTCAGCAGCAACTTGAAAACTTATCACAGCTCCATCTGCTGTAGACTACTCAGAATGCAGTTGGTCCATTGCAAGCGGCTCCTCATGCGTCCATAAGGTGTTGGAGTCCGAATAAACAGGCAAGTGGCCAACCCTATACCTCCTGTTTTATAGTGCAGCACAAGTCCATGCGCCGGGGCTGCGCAAAGGTCTTGGCGCATATGGAAATAAACTTGCTGGAGGAGTGTGTTCTCAGATATGTAGAGTTCGAGTCGAATACACATCATATCAAAAGGGAGAATGATAAATGTAGTAAGGTACAAAACAATGAGTCTCTCCTTGGTTGTAGTATCACCAACGGTAATTGGTGCTATTCAAAGCAGGTTGTAAGCACGGTGTTCGGAAATAACCTGTGGGGAGGCTGTCAGTCCGTTCCTATGCAATCCATAACATATAACTATTCACCTTGTTCCGAAATGGCAGGCTTCTAAGAGCTGCTGAGGCTGAAGTTGTTGCTGTAGGATATGTGATATCCGAAACGGGGATTTAAAGTAATATAGTAGGTGAGAGTTTGATTAACCGTAAATGTTATGCACTATCAGACGGCGGTGGGTATTGCGAAATGGATTGGGCCGGTAAAACCGGCAGATTGGCAGCACTCTCGATTTGGACAGTAGTACTGTCAAATGGAGCGTAAGGTGCAGAGTTGCCGTTCGGGTCGGGATGAACTTGCTCTTGTCCCGACATGGGTTGGAGAGGGTACATGTGCAGGTAGGTGTAAGAAAGTCTCTTGTTCCGATCCAAGTGAGGATTTTGTGTAGTGATAGCCTGAGTTATCACGATTGTCAAATGGTGGTCGAGATGGCCTATCGAGCTGGCCAAGGTTGCGAGTTCTTCCATACAGCTCGTGAAAGTTATTTCTGGATGGTGGATCGGCTGTTAGTGGTAGCTCAGTGGTTGGGCATTGTCGCCGCAAGCACTGTAGACATGCAATTGGTGATAGCTTTGTTTGTGGAACGCAGGATGAGGGTGCGCTCTTGAGTAACACCAGTCAATGTGAAAAGCAATTACGAAAGTGACGAAAGTTATTTGTCGATTGCATTTTTAACTAGACGAATTACATACTCACACAGGTCCACATCGACCGATGATAGCAACGACTTTCAGAGGTCATCAATTAAAAACTATGCGTGGTTAACGGGCAGTGCGATGCCGAGACTTTCTCCTCTGGGGTTGATATGAGAAGGTATAAGACCAAGTCAGCCTCGCATGTATTTGGAGACCATGTTTGACAGGGAAGAGAAGCACACACCATTAAGCTATGCATATAGTGACTTGGCATAGCTTGTCATTCACTGCGTTTAGGTGGTAGAGAAGGTGATTTCTGCTTTGAAGCTTCTCACAAAACCATTCACAATGCCCAAACGGCGCGCAATGTAGCCGATGTACTGCACCCTTTAATTAGTGCGCAGACTGGGCATAGAAACCCCTGCGGATGCGGTATTGACACGGATAGGCACCTCTGATGCGAGCTGGTTACCAAGGTATTTACGCCCAGACAAGTCTCCATAGCCCGGGTACTATGCTTCCGTCGGAGGTCTCTGCACTCACCTGAGCACCTTGTTCTATCTTCAAGTGTGGGTGTTGGCAGTGAGGCGCCTGCAAGAGAGGTCATGTGACCCGGCAGTCATGGAATTCACCGAGTGCAAACCTTTGGGCTTTGTCCTGGCCAAGGCCATTGATAGAGCGTCGAACAGCCAGACAGTCGAGAGCAGAGTTGTCGCTGAGCGTTAAAATTGTCGCTATTCCTTCACCAATCCTCAGTTCACGCAATTATGCCCGCTACACATGTTGTTCGCCTGCCTTCGGACTCCAAACTTTACACCGTGTCGCGGGGTGGTGTTGAACGTATGCGTCTCTCGTTTCTACCCTCCAACCTTGCCTTATTTCGTCTCCAGAGCAGGTCCAGATACTCCACAGACGCGCGGGTGAAGTCTTTGTACATTATGTTGGTACCGACAAGCGAATGGACGAGTGGATATCAGAAGCATCCTGCAAGCCCCTTTCAGACGGTCCGCAAAAACGGAAGCGACGTGCATCCATCCGCCACTCGTCCTCATCTCAAACCAGTGCTAGTCACCAGGCGGCAAAAGTCAAAGAAAATGGTGTCGTGGAGGGTGGAGAAGCTGTCGTGATGACAGAGGAGGATTTCGACATTCTCCATCACAAGCAGATCACGGCGCAGAGGAACTTTGACACTGTACATTTCGGAGATTGGCAGATAAAAACATGGTACGTGGTGCCTAGCGTAGGTCTGGTTGAAGTTAACCCGCACGTATAGGTACTTTTCACCATATCCCCTGATGGAAACCGAAGAAGAGCTACCTTCGCACCGTGACACTCAACCGTTCAAAATCCCTGGTGTGTCAAGAACAACAATACGTTCTCATGGTCGCACATCGGATCTACTTGCAGGGGGGCTTCAGAGATCACATTTTGCGGAAAAACCCAATCTATGGGTATGTGAGATGTGCTTCAAATATATGACGGAAGGGGCGTCGTGGGAGTTACACAGGGTACGTTCGTGCTCTTACCTGTGGAGCTGAACCTAACATTTGAATACCCTTAGAGGAGCTGCCAGCGCCGACACCCTCCAGGCAAGAAAGTGTACCAACGAGGTGCTCATACAATCTGGGAAGTGGATGGTAGCCTTGAGAAGGTAAAGGCAAGATGCGGCTTTCCCACTACACGTACTCAAGCCTCGTCTAGTTGTATTGCCAAAATCTCTCGCTATTTGGAAAGTTGTTCATTGATGTCAAGACTCTATTCTTCGATTGCGATAACTGTAGGTACATCTAACCCGAGTCAGTACCGATATGTACTAATATGCTATGGCACTTAGTTTTGTTTTACATACTGACGGATGCGACTTCTCAAGAAGATCATATGCTAGGATTCTTTTCAAAGGTTCGGCGTTTACAATGACTGAGCTGAACTTGTCCTTACAGCTTCGTAGGAGAAAGTATCATTCGATGACTACAACTTGGCATGCATAATGACGCTACCGCCATATCAGCGCAAGGGCTATGGAATGCTGATGATCGAATTCAGTCAGTGCCTTCTCTCCCTCAATCCAACATACTCACCATGATACAGGTTACGAGCTCTCACGACGCGCCGGCAAGATAGGTACGCCAGAACGGCCACTGTCCGACTTGGGTCTTAGGAGCTATCTTGCGTACTGGGTTTCTACCCTCATAAGGTTTTTCCGGTATGCCACATCAGTTGACAAGTTGATTTCTATTTCTCACCCACTCTCCTCAGGCGAGTTTTATCGTGTCTGCCTGCTGAAATACCTAAGACAATTACGTTGGGTGGTTTTCCCGATCTGAGTTCAACGTTAGATGGAGAGGAGAACATGACCAGACGCAAGAAGCGTGTCAAAGGATGGGATGGCGAGGATATGGACAACTCAGACGCTGCTTCTCTCAATGTCATCGGAGGTTAGTTGCTCGTACTATGATTGACTTAGGTGGTCTAACTAGGCATAGATCCCAAGTTTACTTCACTCAAGGAATTTGAGACAACACAGAACCCAGATGGTAGTGCCACAACACACGTAACCATACGCTGCACATTAGCAGAGCTAGCCAAGGCCACCAACCTCCGCATTGAAGACGCAGCATTCGCTTTGCATGAATGCGGATTGTTGTTCAAGAAGATCAACGAGGACGATGGCGACGGCGAGACTATAGTTTTGACGAGAAGTATGATCGAAAGAGTTGCAGTCGAGCGAAAGGTCAAGCAGCCGTGCATGGACCTTACACGCGTACTGCTTTGATATATCTTTCCACCCGATTCGTTACTAATTGGGCAACAGACATCATCGTCCTTCGTCGTCACGTAGTTGGCACTGGCGGATTCAAATACTACAACATACAAGATACAACAAGAGTCCTAGCTAGTTAACCTACATGTCACAAAACGTCGTCTCCACAATACTCCTGAGACCCTGACTCGCCACCCTACTAGATTAGGCCTTTCGAACAAAACCTCTTGTGAAGCGGCCACGCTGCCTTCTGGTGTACATCATCGCAATACCACGCCTTCTGACAATTCGAACATTTCTTCATCTCCTTCAAGCTATTTGGTAACCCGCAATGGCCGCACCACGGCTCAGTTTCCCTCTTCTCCCAACGCTCTTTCACCCTCCTCGCAATGCGTTCCAACCACGCAGGATTCGGGGTCCCCTGAATACGTGCAGACGTTTTCCCATTCTCCGTGTCAGCGCTATAAGCGACTTTCTCGACGCGGTCATACCACGCGTCCAAAGACTCCAATACAAAGGTGCTCCGCCCGTTTAGCCCACGGCCGTGATCACCAAACTGCATTGACGCCATATCAAGCACAGTCTCAATATTCCCCTCCTTCGAACGACCGAATACCATCACGGAATGCGGCATGCTCGAGCTTTCTCCGGTCGTCAAAACTTGGTTCGTGGGGAACAACGCGACTAGCGTCATCGACTTCGGCCCTATGAAATCCATCTCTAATATAGCCCGTGTAGAAGTCTTGGTGACATAGTCGTCATTCAATGTACGGACGCGGAGGGGGGTGTCCGAGGAATAAAGGTCGAAGAAGGCTTGCAGGAGTGAGATGCAGACGAAGCAGCCGTCGTGTCCCCTGGCTTGCCAGTAGATAGTCTCCAGCTTTTTCCGGCTGTAGAATTGAAGCTGTAATGGGACGGGGTTCGGGAGCATGTTGGACGGGAGATCTGGCTCGGCGCCGTCATCGACGCCAGCGTTGGACGGCTCCCTTTGTTTGCCTTTGCCTGTGCTTGTACTAGAAGTTCCTTTAGGAGGACTTATGTCGAAAACGAAGCCTGTTTTAGCTGCAGGTCGACGATCCCAGACATCATGTTTGAGTGCAATGGTCTGGAAGTTGACTTCCTCGTTGGCGACTTCGCACAGCTTGGCGTGACGGAAGCGAGGTTCTGTAGACGCTCTCTCATAGTTGAGCAGGAGGGCAATTTCATAGAGATCAAGGGGTTCAGAGTCTTGAGTGAAGAGTGTAGTCGACATTAGTGGTGTCTGAACTGTGGAGGGTCTGAGACGATGGGAGAGCAAGGGCGTCGGTTATTTGATCAAGAGCCTTACGGCCACTAGTACAATTAAGTCTTCAACACCTCTGAGCACTGAACGCATTGAACGCTGCATGACTACAGTGCATCGCTCCAATCCAAGTCCTCGAGCTACGCGTCCTGCTAATAATATATTTGCACAGTTTCGTCATGTCAAGTCATTGCCAGTTAAGCCTCATCCCCGTGAGTCGCGCCACAGCTCACAGTACTCGAGGCATCTCACGATCTGTCTTGACCACCAAAGCATTCCAGTGCTCAACATTCTGAATGGAACTCGTTGCAGTGTTCCACGACCAACCGAACATTCTAGGAACTCATCGCGGGGCTGTAAAGACAAGGGTGCAATTGACAGCCCTCGGCTCCCATTTAGCGAACCTTGTTCATTACGTGAGCATTTTTAACCTCCCAGCGATGTCAACGGTTGTTGGTCCCAATTTTTGCTTTTGTTCTTGTCTGTTCAACGCGGATCTCGATGCAGTCACAATTACAACGAAGCTCCTTGTGTTACACGAGGGCGGTGCATTTCGAGTCGGTGTTTGTGCTACTTCCAGTATTCAATCTTTCCCATCAACGGTAACATCGTGGGGTGTTCTGATGATCTTCGATTAGCTGTCTGTAGCTAATCATTAGGTGCACTATTGCCTCTTCTGATGTATTTTTTGACCATATACAGGCAGCTAATGCCGCGAACTCCATAGGCGCAATATACCAGTGAACGATAGGCGTTGCTATTTCTCCTGTCTCCATTCCTCACGACGGCATTGTGCCTGTCCTACCGGGAGCCTGCGAGTTCATTTCAGCTTGTATTTGTCTCAATCCAAGGATAAAAATCAAAGACGGCTTGTGGGTGCACAGCAACGAGGCTTGCAATCATTTGTGTGGGTGTAGAATTGGATCTCAGGCCTTAGATTTTGCTGACCCTGCTCTAGGAAACAAGGAATCGTCCAACGGATCGTTTTTATTATATCCTATTCCTTGTCTGGCTGAATGCTGTACAATGTTGACAGGCTTGGAAGTGTCGCTCTCGACTGTAAGACGTTATTTACCTGGAGTCCTGCCTATGGTTGACATTTTCCCTCACTCCGATTTCGAATCGGAAGGGGCCTTAAATGACCTAAGGGTTATTTATTCATAAAAAACCAGTATGTGTACACCACATTTATACAGTTGTGGCAACCATATTCTTAGAAGAGTTGATGGTAGAGATGATAAGGCAAGTGGGTAACATTGCTACCATTACCCCAATTACTGTCCAGATTCCGGCATGCGCACCGCCTGCACGATGTTTTTTTATTCTGACAACATCTTCTATCTGGACTGTGAACGCGTAGACCCTTAAGCTCTACGCTCCCATTGTGCCTTTATGGCTCAATAAGGTCCAATTAAAGACCGAAATATGGTGGTTTGCCCACGCAGGGGCACATGTGTAAGCCTCGTGGGGCAGCATTTCTTCGTTGCGCCTCAAATCATATGCAGGTTTGTTTGGCCCCCAATAAACTGGCACAGCACCAAGGGTATCGTTGAAGCCCGCCGAGGCTGCGAAGTATAAAATTCGACCACTCAGCCCGAATTTGAGTTCATCATTTCCCCCAACTCCTCAATCATCCTTTCTCACCTAATCCCTCTCTAGATTGACTCTCATGCCTACCAGCGCATCCTCTAGTCCTGTTAGCACCACGGATTTCCGTCGTGAGCTAGCTTTGAAGAAGCCTCCCAAGTTTATTTTCAGCTACAAAGGAAACTACTCGCCTTCCACTCGAGAACCGAAGTTCTACGACACGCACATGCACGATAAGCTTCTTCTGAAGCGCGTTGAAGTCATCCCCAGTCTCCCCGAATTTTTTACTCGTTGTGCGCTCAATACTATCGAGGCTAGGTCTGATGCCAAAAAGGCGTCCGTCCTGCATAAAATCCTTCGGGAATGCGAACCATGGGACTGTACTTCGATTTCCATTGCCAACGAGAAAGATCTCCAAGACGCCATCAAAGTTCGAGTCGGGAATCTACCAATGAATGTCGCATCCATCTTGCTTTTCGATGCGCCTAAACAATTCATATTAGACGACCCTCCCGCTGCGGCGTTCAGTGTAACGGGTGCCAAAGGGAAGGACATGAGCCCAATGGCCTGGGAATTAAAGGGTCTTACTGCCGGAAACCTGGATACCATGGCTGCTGTTGTCGCACAGGAGGGTTCGTATAATTGGATACATTGCACTAAATCCTCTGGTGATTGCTCCAAGTCTCATCACTGGACAAGGTATAATACTATGTCAGTGAGCGGGGCACCCACTGGTCCTGACGCGGAGTTACATACGGAGATACTAGCCAAGTCTCAATCCTTCAGTAGCCTGGTGAGGTAACTATGCCTTGGTCTGATTGGTTACTGACAGGACTTATGATTAAGAGCTCAAATTCGTTTCCGCAGAGAGCTAAGAATTCGCGGTCTCCAATCAAGAACATGAGGGAAAACCAACTAGAGAAGGGAAGATGGGTCTGTCAACAGGTAAGTGAGTGCGTACTTCGTACAAGATGCACAGACTTATTACTTGTCTTCCTGATACGATGGCAGGTTTGGGCCGGTGCCGTTGCTTCGGACACTACGCTAGTTGTCATTAGAAGCGGGGCATGGGAGATCTATGGAATTCGCATCCGAAAAACTCAAACACTGTTACTATCTCCGGTTATTGACGTGCAAAGGCAACCAGAATATCTCCTCCTGCAAGCAGGCCTCGTCATTTTTGCATATAATGATGCAGTAAAACGTGCCAAGGCCTTGCTAAAGTACGGGGAGGACCCTTTCCAGTCTTTGAAATATGATTACCCAGATATGGCATTACGTAGATCAGATCGACCCGAAGTCAAAGGAGCTGAGGTACCTCTTGGCCCATCTACGTGTCCTTGGTGCTTATACTGGTTTTAGGAAATTCATGTCGATATACAGGCTAAATTTGACAACGGGATCTCTAAAATTACGTTAGCAGGTTCCACAGACGCATACTTCCCCAGTGAATCATCAGAAATGAACTTCACGCGAGAACCAGAGTTTACCGAGTATGGTGAGGCAAATTTTACAGGGCCTCCACAAGCAGTCCTGCAACTGCTGGAGGATCGGTCTGGTCAATCGGAGAACATATGTGAAGGCGTTTTGACTGTGCTAGATCATCAATATAAGGTAGTTGTAAAAATGGCCCGGGCAGATGCTGGAGTGGGGTACTTAGAGGATGAATATGCATCTATTGTGAGCTCAGTAAATCACCACAGGTCAGGAGGGGATTAGCTTGGAGTTTGGGTTTATACAAGCATGAAGTAGAGGTGAACACACAGTCCTCAATGGCAGGAAACTATCACTGCATGTGGGTGATGGTGTGGGGAGGAAAGGACTTAACAAGATACAAGTCGATCAGCAATAAAGCTGGGTACGTTCCTGAACCTGGTTGCCTGTTTATTAACGAGCCGAGAACACAGGGCGCGATTCCAAGCTATACTCTCTCATGTTCACAAGCTTGGGTGGGTTCACAGGAAGCTAGAGGCAAAGCATTTGCTTTGGGATAATATTACAGAAACCGTTCCGATTTTGAGTTGGGGGCACAGCCTGAAAGTGGACAAGAACAGTAAATTTAAGCGATGGGACTACTATCAACTGAAGAGCGTTTTGAAGCGCCGCGAGAAAGGACGGGCAAAAGAGGTAAAGAAAAGGAGTGCGCTTGCGCAGAGGCAGAGGCAGAGGCAGAGGCAGAGAGTATAGTAGTATCTGATTTGGATGGCTTAGAAGTTAACCACTAGTGTATATACCACAAATAGGTCAATGTATGGCGTGCATCATTCCGTGTGAATGGACTCTGGCGACCCTGAATTACGATATGTTGATCAAATCATCCTTGTGCCAGCTCCTACCCCATGGACAGCCTCGAAAATTATTTCAACACCATATTCGCATGGACCAACATTATTGGCGAGAATGTCTGCAAAAGCAAACTCTCTATTTCTCCGTTAACCTATTTCGATAAGCATGTCGATAGTCACCTCACCCTCACTACTATACGACCCCTGCCTGGGCTCGTCCCCATGCTACTTCATTTATGCGACACTACGACCTCTTCATACAAAGAAAAGCACTCAAGCGTAGAACCACCTGATCTCACATTTTTTGAGGAAGATTGAACATTCTCCATCGGCAGGGCGACTTCTATCGCAGACGGTTGCAAAGGAGCCAACGCGGCTCTACGTCAATGCGTCTCTGCGCTACTATTCCATCCCGATATGTTCGCGAACCTACCCGTTGTAACTGAAAGCGTGCTCTGGAGAGAGCGCGAAACGAGCCAAGGAACGGCTGCAGCAACTATCCAGCTAAATCTCCGACACGCAGCGGGTGGCGGTGCAAGGATAGAGGATTCCATTAAGCAAAAGGTGGACGAATTGGTGAAATACTACCCAAACCTTGCGGTATGGTACTTCTTGGGCTCATCAGACAGGAGAGGGGAGCAAATAGTTCGGAAGTTAGGAGGAACACGAGCTCGAAAGCCGAGATGGATCACCCCCCAGACGTTGGGAGATACCCCGCAAATATCGCCTGCTTCAGTACCCCCGGACGCGCCCTCGCCACCTTGGGCTACTTTGATCCATGACCAGACGAACTTAGGACCTGCCCATAGCCCTCAAGCAGTGCGTCAACGTTCCCAATACCAATGGTCCAATGCGGTAATCTCCAGGAAACCAAAATACAGGTATGCCCTCAGCAAATCATATAGACCACGGGTTGATGATTACCTGCAACGGGGATGGATACATGCGGTACGAGAAGATTCAACGTTTCTCATCTTCCATTGTGGACGATATAAACGCATTGGGATCCGACACCGAGCAAGCCAAACCCTCTATCTGAGCGAAGTGGTTGACACGACCAAATTTGGACTGTATGGCAAGCTGCAAATCGGATTATACGTCGCAATTATCCAGGATGCGATGTCCAGGTTAGATGAACGTTTGAAACAGAAGGTCGTCACTCCAAGCGATCGCACACTTCGAAAGCGAAAGAGGGAAGCATCACCAGTCAAAGGGAATAAACGAACAAGAAACGCCACAACGTCATTGGAACGGAGGACAGATGTATTGCACGAAATATCCCCGGAGGTAGGTATCACGCCCCTCTTTCACTGTATATCATTATTTAATCGTCATACTTATACCTTCAGGAAATGAGGCAGCAGACAAAAGACCGAAAGCTGGCGTTAGTGAGCTTTTGTCACGATCACTACCACTACTCCCCACGTCCAGCCTCTTTCCTCCGTCGCGAGGTCATTCATTCCAAGGGCCAACTTGTCATGACCGACTTTGTTCGACCCAATCCCAAGAACGAGTACCCACCCTCGTCTTACATGGCCATTACGGTTGGTAACTATATTGGGTTTGGTGCTAGCGGTACAGTTCACCAGGCTACTCTATCAATAAAAAGGAGGGATGACTCGACCTCTCTACTCAGCAAAGCCGCAGTGAAGGTCGTGAGTGAAGATATCGCAAAATGGAGACTGGAAAGAGAATATTGGGTTTATAAAACCCTAGACGATGCAAAAGTAGATGGGATACCCACTATTTTTGGACTTTTCCAAGATGTCGAAGAGGGGTGGATGATGTTGGTCATGTCGCACACGGGGAATACTCTCTGTTCACGCAAGGCATCACTGAAGGCTGAAGAGCAGCTTGTTTCCAAAGTCGAGAGGTTCGTTCTTCAAATTCCAAATTGGATATGTTCATTTCACTCACGATGTTGATTTAGAGAGAGATTTCTTCGCATTCTTGGACGGATCCATGATGCTGGCGTTCGTCATCGAGATCTGAGATGGGAGAATCTCACAATCGATGAAGATGGTCGTCCATACATTATCGACTTCGGTGCAGCCCATGTAGACGTTGTGAAGAAATCTAGAGAAGCAGAGCAAGAAGTAGAGAGGATGAAGCTATTGCTGGGTGGCGATGAAGATGCGAACAAAATCTCGATATCTCGGTCGGATTACGATTCGGACGTAATAGAATCACGGATACGTTCGCTCCCCAGGCACCTACGATCACTCCTCGGCCCTGGTATAGGCATAAACTTGGATTCAGATTCAGAATCTCTATATGAAGACTTAAGTTCGGACATGACTTCAGAGCTGGGTTCGGGCTTAAGATCAACGTTGGGCACTGATACAGATTCCGGCTCTGTGCAATGAGTGCTCCAATCTAGACACTCCACACCATGAATTGATAACCCTTTGATATAACTAGTAGACATGATAGGACAAAGGCCTGTTTATGACAAAGGGTAAGAGCACAGAATCCGCTAGGTGGTCAGTGCTGGAGCCGTGAAGGCGAGGAAAGAGTTGACAGCTCAACGTTGAACCTCAATTCGGCGTACTTTGTTTGATGTGGTTGCTTTGGAATCCTCATAGCGATGCCACGGCTCAGCTTTTTTGTTCTTGCTTGTCAACTATGATGACACTATCATGATGATCGCACTGAACTTCCCCAGCACTGCCAGAGGTACTGAGGGAGTATATAGCAGGTTCTGGTCTTTCTTAGATGAGATAATGGGCATGATTCCTTCCGAAGGAACCGCTTTCTCATTCTCACCGTATAGTAGGCAGTGTGGAGGTAGGTGGATTTTAGGTCAACATTCAGGAACAAAGCCAGTAGTGACTTACTTGGAAGGTAGAACCCTGCGGTAAATCACCGCCGAATACAGCACTTAGGTATGACTGTTGACTTCCATTCACCCACCAAACACGTAGGGACAGCCTCAATACAATTACGAATAGCGTTTGATCGGTGTGGATGCCCCTTCCAGCTCAGCATACTAATCGTAACATTGTACCACGTACTGAATAGGGCACTGGCATGCAGGTGCGCTTCCTACCCTCAAGACTTGATGCACCCTGCTCGGTCTCGGTATAGGCATCGACTTAATTTCGAATGCAGAGTCTCTAGTTGCAGATGTGTTTAGGTGTGCAGGACCCCGACTCAGTCACTGTATAATGAACTTCCTGAATTAATGCATTTATTTTTGAAATTGATAGCAGAACGAAAGATACCTTTGTGCGAAAACCTTCTAGTGTACGCAGGTATGAGACGAACCTCCCTTTCAATGGTTGTGCACGGTTTTGTTGTTCTTCCAATGATTGTTGCACCCGGCTTTGGTCTTATTGTTATCCTTGTCGACAACTGGCAGGGTGCTTCCATAGCTACAATTACAACAAAGTTCCTTGGACAACAAAGAAAGGCGTCCTGCATGTATCGATGTTCTTGGCACTTATGGACACTCCCTGTCGACCAGAACATCGTGGCATGTTCTGACGATCTATAAGGTACCGTTACTGCGCAGCTGGCATAGCTTGTTCTGACGTCCATTTTCAATTCTATATGCACAGCTCACCCTACGAAATTTACAGACACTGTACGGTGTACTAGTGGATGGCAGGCATCACAGATCATCCAAGTTGACACCTTTGTACCCGTTCCATCCTGGAGCGACGCCCCTCATCTTTGCTCCATCGCGAGGATAAGTAGTTAAGTTACCTAGTGGACCCACATCAGCCAAGCTTACATGGTGATAACGTTGACGTATCATCGTTATTGTACCCTAGCCCTTATCAACCTGTGCGCTGTGCAGCACTAACTACTGTACGGCGATCCGAAAGTTCCACATCCCCACCGCCATGGTAGTACGCCACACCTTATTCTTTTAGAAGCCCTGACCATGTATTTCCAATACTGGAAACAATCGATGTTATGCCGTGCTATCCCAGAGCGTACGCTATCATTTCATCCACATCAATTCTTCCCGTTGGCGTTGGCCGAGCAACTGCTAACTTATTTCCTTTACCTCGCCCCACTCGGCATTGGAAGTCTGTCTGCACCTTTTTTGTTGAATCTACAGATCTAATAAGCCTCGAAATGTAGGTATGCCCAATCACACCCCACGTGCTGAGCAAGATATATTAGAATAACTCAAATGAGGTTAGGTTGTATGGCTCCGTTGAATCCCAGGAAGATCAACCAGTACTTCCAAGTTCAGTGAACGCACTGAAGGGTATAATAGCCAACCGTCTGGGATTAGTTCACTCTACACACACTAGACTTCACTCCCCATTCTTTAGAGCTCCGCATACATCCTCATGCCTCCCCCTAAATCCTCCTGCACTGTTAGTAGCAGGGATATCCAGGAGATTCTAGCTGCTATGAACCCCCCAGAGTTTACATTCTCCTACAAGAGCACCCTCTCCCCCTCCACCCGTCAGCCCAAATTCTACGACCAGCACATGCACAAGGAGTTGCTCCTGAAAAAAGTCATACTCGTTCCTGACTTTTCCAACTTCTTCATTCAGTGTGCGGTCAACACTATCGAGAGTATTCCGAATAGCGACCGATCGACTGTACTTGACCTCTTATTGGGGTGTCAAGGGTGGGAGGATCCCAAGATAGAAGTAGCGAACGAGGATGAGCTCCAGAAAGCCATTATGAACCAAGTCGGCCTGCATCCACTACAGATTGCCTCCTGCCTGTTGTTTGGCACGACTGATCGATTCACCTTAAAGGAACCCAATGCTGCTGCCTTTAGCGTGGCGGGTGCAAAAGGAAAACTGGATTTGTACGCTGGCATTAAGGGCTCTGGCAAATCTACGCCAGATCTCTACCTAGTTAGTAAGATGCTAAAAGAGAGGGGTGGATCTCTTATGGCATGGGAGTTGAAGGGGCTAACAGCAGGAGACTTTTCTACCATGGCTGGAATCGTCGCACAGGAGGGGTCCTTCCAATGGATCAAGTGCAACAAAACTGCTGACGATTGTGAAAAGAATAATCACTGGAACAGATTCCGACCCGGAATTAGTGGGGCGCCTTGCGGTCCGGATGCACCACTTCCGAAGGTGCTTGTGAGGGTCAGCACAAAGGTGATTCCCTATTTTTGGTTAGGTTCTCTGCACTCATCATCAGTAAAATCGCTAAGAATCATTGTAATCTGACGCCTAGCCACCGTGATGGATTAAGGCCACAACACAAGACCAAAAAGGGAACGTGGATTCTGCAGCAGGTAAGAAAGCACGATATACTAAAATAACTATTAATCACTTATTCTCTTAGGTTTGGGCAGGTGCCGTCGCTTCAGATACAACCCTGGTAGTTATCAGAAGTGGAAGTTGGGAAGTCTATGGCATTCGCATCCGCAAGACTCAAACACTAATGATTTCTCCTGTCATCGACATCCAAAGGCAGCCAAATTACCTCTTTCTACAGGCTGGGCTGGTCATATTCGCCTATAGAGATGCAGTGAAACGTGCAACAGCCTTGGCAAATGGCATCGACTCCCTCAGGCACCTCAAGTATGATTACCCCTCGACGAAAGAACAAAAGTCCCGTTGCGAAAATACAAAGGAGGGACCCGAGGTTTCTATCATTCTCGTGTAGATTTCGTGCGCACTTACGTTGCTTTCAGCACATCCATGCAATTATCCAATCTTACTACACTGGTGGAATTACCAAGATTCAGCTTCGTGGTTTTGGTTCCGAGCCTGAGGGGCTAAACTTTACAAGGACCCCGGAGTTCGCTCAAGGCGGCAACTTCATGGATGATCCACAAGCGATCTTATACTTGTGTCAGGAGAAGAGAAGTAAAACAAAGGCAGATAAAGCACGCGAAGGCGTTTTGGATGTATCGGGTGACCAGTACAGAGTTGTTGTCAAGATAAGTCGAGCTGATGCTGGAGCAGAGGAACTGGAAATGGAGTACTCGCGAATTTGCATATTAGGCAATGTGCCAGGGATTAGAGAAGGTTTACCTCGGAGCTTAGGGCTGTATAAGCATGAGGTAGAGGTCAACACTCAGTCCTCGATGCCAGGGAACTATCATTGTATGTGGGTGATGGTATGGGGCGGAAAAGATTTGACAAACCATGAAAAAATAACTCCTGACGCAAAGTAAGTTACATTCCTGCAACTTGTCAGTCTCCATTGAGCTATGCACAGGGAAAGATTGGAAAATATCCTTTCATATGCTCACCAGGACGGATGGGCACATACGAAGATAACAGCCAGGCATCTCCTTTGGGATAAAGTCAGCAAGACCACTTCAATTGTAAGCTGGGGCGATTCGAAAAAAGTAGGCCAAGGTGACATACTCCAAAAACGAGATCATTACCGCTTGCAAAGCATTTTTAAAGAACTCCAAGTTATGCCCGAAAAGAACTCAAGTCAGCAAACGGGCACCCAGAAAGGGAAACGCAAGGTGGCGGAAATCGTTGAAGAGGGTAGAGGTAATGAAAACCAGACTCAGAGAGCTAACAAAAGAAGGAAGCAGTAGGGGTCGGCATTGGGTAGCTCCATTAATATTATTGTTGATTACATATCACGTGCACGTAGATGTTGAAATTGTGAATTCGGATGTTGTCCAACGATCGTGTTCATGGAAAGCCTCGAAGACTATCTTTCCACCATCTTCTCATGGACAAACATCATCAAAGAGAATGTCTGCGACTCCAAACTACTTGTATCCCCCCTGAAATATCTCGACAAGCATATCGTTGATCATCTTACCCTCACAACGGTGCGACCACTGCCTGGAATTGTTCCTCTTTTGCTCCAACTGTGTGATGGTGTTGTCTCCTCCTATAGAGCTGAGCACTTGGACATGGAGCCACGCAATCTTTCTTCCTGGCACTCGCATCGGTCCTTTCCTATTGGTCCGGCTGATGAGACTGCAAATCAACATCAACAAGCAGGTATAGTCCTACGCAGATTCGTTTCGGCTGTACTCCTCCATTGTGAGTCAGCAAACATCATAACTTGGAGCGACTTCGCCGGGGATGTGGAAACAAGCTCAGCTACTGCAGCACAAACGGTAAAGATTCGACATCAAAACGGCAATGCACAAGGGTGGGGGTTAAATGATTCGACTAGGGAGAAACTAGGTGCATTGCAAAAATACCGATCCAACCTGGCAGTATGGTACTTCCTAACCTCATCTGATGGGAGGGACGAGCTGATCATCCGAAAACTGGGAGGGACTAGGGCTCGAAAGCCAAAATGGTCGACTCCACAAACATCTGGGATGACAATCTCGTCACCATCCTCACCGCCAACTGGCATGGCACCTCCTGATGCATCTTCACCACCCTGGTTGTCTTTGCTCCAAGACCAGCAACACAACACTCGAAGTACTTATACCAATACCGTTTCTTTTCGTCGCATCACGCCATCGCGGTCCTATTACCAGAGCCGACGGCATTTGAACACAGCGATAACTCCCAATAGACCGAAATACAGATACCCCCCTTGCAAGCCATATCGGCCTCAGGTCGATGAATACCTACAAAGAGGCTGGATTCATGCCGTACGAGAAGATTCAACGTTCCTCATCTTCCATTGTGGCCGGTATGAGCGGATTGGGATTCGACACCGAGCGACACAAACACTCTACCTCAGTGACGTGATCGACACAACTAAATTTGATCTTTATGGGAAACTGCAAATAGGGTTGTATATCGCCATTATCCAGGATGCAATGTCCCGGTCGGACGAGCGATTGAAGCGCGAGCAGACGCCGAATCAAAACAACCGCGCACTCCGGAAGCGCAAAAGGGAAGGGGCCCCTTACAGGGCAAGCAAGCGAGCAAAACGAGGTGTACCCCTAACTCAGCCACCTGCAGACGTGATACGTGACGTATCTGTTGCTGTGAGTACATGGTTTCTAAGGGTGCCCATGGACCATCATTGAATATGTACAGGAAATGAAGCGCGAGACCGAGTCTCGCAAATTGATGTTAGTGAATTTCAACCACGACCACTATCATCGTTCCCCACATCCCGCCTCGTACCTTCGACGCGAAATCATCCATTCGAAGGGGTACGTTGTTGTGACCAACTTCGTTCAGCCCAACCCCAAAAACACTTATCCATCGTCGGACTATATAACCCTTACGGTAGATGATTATATCGGATGGGGGGCTAGTGGTACGGTGTACAAGGCAACCCTCTCAGTCAAGAGCGGCGACGATTCTACACATGTGCTTCGCAAGGTTGCCGTTAAATTTGTTACCAAGGATCTTGCGAAGTGGAAATTAGAAAGAGAGTATTGGATTTATGGGCGTTTGGAGGCTGCAAATGTAATGGGCGTACCAACTACGTTTGGCCTTTTTCAAGACCTTGAAGAGAACTGGATGGCATTGGTGGTGTCTTACACAGGGATCACGTTGGGTACTCGTCATATGTCTTTGAGAGCTGATGAACGTCTTGTCTCTCAAACACAAAGGTTCGTCTGCTACTTTCCATTTCATCCCATCTATCCAAGTTACAATGAACTTTGATCAGGGAAGCCTTTCTTCGTACTCTCGAAGATATACATAACGCAGGTATCCGTCATCGAGATCTGAGATGGGGAAATATGACCATTGACGATGACGGCCAACCATATGTCATTGATTTCAATGCATCTCATTTAGATGCTGCGAAGCAGCCTGATGAAGCAGAACAGGAGGTGGAGAAGATGAAACGACTTTTGGATGGTGATGAAGAGGCAAACAATATCTCCGTTACGTGGTCTGATTTGGAGTCGGACACGTTGGAGTCACGCATCGAGTCTTTGCCTCGGCGTATAAAATCTCTGCTCCGCCCTCAGGCTGATACGAGTACACTTTCCAACTCGGATTCGGACTCATCTTCAGATTCGAATCCGAACTCCACCTCGAGCTCCAACTTAAGTTTAGATTCAGAAATAGGTGTGGACTCTGTAGAATCAAGTCCTTGACGACTTTGAGATTCATCACTTGCCGACCGTCATTCGTTTTCGCACATCTCTTACAAAGTTAGGATATATATAAATATATGGCTGCACTGTCTCTCCCAGCTCACGATTTGGAGAGGTAAAGCGGGAGTGGTCATAAATACATTTGACGGAATCGCGTGTCCAAGCAAAATGGGGAATGCTAATATATTGTACAAGTGGCATGTCACTACTGCGCCGTCATTTTATGCGTTTTGAGCATCACATCTCCTGCCAACTCACCTTTCGGGACCAGTGGTAGGCCCATGGGTTTTCTCTTCGGGGATGCATTTTACTTCGCTGATCCACTGGCAAGTCCGACCGTTACAAATCACTACACCTATGCCACCACGGACTTGTTCACTGGCCGTTTTGCCATGATTAGTGGAGGTCATCTTGACTTATTATCACGAAGATGATGTCAGTTCAAGTTCACTGAAGGTAAATGAATAAGTGCCTGTGACTACGTGGAGAACTAAACCGACACCGGGACGAGTCAAGTTGTCGCATGGTGTTGGAAAGGGTCAACGTGAACTACAGCGAAAGCATTCGCGTTTCTAGTATGTCCGTGCTCTCTGTCGCGCAACACTGGACAGGATCTCACAGCATCAAGTACTTGGTAGTCTTGTGAGTCATACGTCGTTCATTGCAAGCACTTATCCCATTCTCGCTGACTAAACTAGTGGCGCATCGTACTGTTCAGTTGGATATAACTCCCACTCACCACATCCAACCGCCGAGGAGCCACTAGGTGTCACCTTTCCAGGCTTCACGTACTGCGACCAGATCGACCAGGAGACTAACGAAATTGTTCCAAAGCCGAATTGGGTCGGCCATGTCGTACAGAAAGTGAAGGCCCTGAGATCCGAGGTATGATTATGCACTGGGTGGCGACACTGTTGCCGGAATGAAAAGACAAGTATTCAAGGAGTTCCTTCCTCACGTTGGGAACAGGTCAGACTGGGCTCAGTGGAGCCCTAACGACACTCTTTTTGGTGAGCTTAACATTCCTATATCCTTTCGTTTAAGCTCACTAAATCGCGGAAGTCTCTTGGATTGGAATAAATGACTGCGGGTCGGTCGTCCTCTACACTGCCTTTCCTGAAACTAACTAGGAGCAAGACGGAACATATGGAACCCACACAAAGGCGCCCAGTCCAGCATCAATGAATTGTTTGAACTCTACGATCAGCTGTATCAATCAGGCGCACGAAACTTCTGCCTCATTGACGTGCCACCTCTTCACGAATATCCTGGCCGTGAGTCTCAAAAACATCTCCGTCTTCCACCTTGACCATCATAGCAGGTTTGGAGTCTTCCCAACTAAAGGAGGCCTATTCGGCTTGGAATCCATTACTCCACGCTGGCGCGCAGTTATTCATTTCTGCACATGACGACGTTACGGTCATGATATATTCTTCATGGGACTTTTTCTCTCGTCTCCTGAAAGATCCTGTAGCCTTTGGCTTTTCCGAGGCGGATCTGCGTAGCCCGCGCAGCGCGATTTTCGTGGACGGGACACACCCCACAACCGAAGTACACGCGATCATAGCACAGGAGCTATTGGCACTCTGGAAAAGCATCCAACCACAAAAGGCCGATACGCCATTACCAAACATGTAGTAGTTCGTTAATTCAATATATCAAGTAATAACCAGAAGGGATAGCAGTGGCACTACTTAATAGATATGATCAATATTGACATACTTCTCAAAGCCAAAGCATGTTAAGGCCGAAACGTGAAGAAGGCGTAATCACCATTCGACCACGCTATATCACAAAAAGATCATGTGAAATACTTCTTGGCGTCGTCCACACCAGGACAGTTGGCTTATCGTTTGTACGGAGCTGTGTTGAGCTGTATAAACTCGCCCTCCACTGGTGTGGGGATCATCTGGAAATTGCTAGCGCAATGATCCTGTGTATTGTTTGCGAACACGGAGGTCGTGGATAAAAGTAGTCAGCCCTAGCACGAGCAACAATGAATGCGCCATAATACGCTATAGCATACAAAAAAAGTGAAGGTACCTAGCCTCTTGATTATACAAGGACAATAAACTCACGGACCACCATCTATGCGAGTCGTAAGTTTTAGCCCATACTGCAGCGAGATGAGACGATGGTCGGTATGCGACACGACGCATCTCGCTCATGAGCAACATTCGTGGCTGATCGGTATCAAGACCCGAGGAACGGATGCAAGTGGCCAAAGTCGAGGCACGAATACAACACCAATAAAATTCCAATGCAATTGAAGCAACTAGGCGAAATTGTGGGGAGAAAAATACAATGCCGTAATTGGGGGGAAAAAAAGTAAAATTATGCACCATCATTACCTAGGCCGAGTCAGAACACCCCCAAAATAACGAAGACACAAAAATCGACGCACCAGATTCTTTCGTCCATTCTTCATGTCGTTTGATATCAGATTCCGTCACTGTCGGCCGTGTACTGCTCAGTGATTTCAAGAAGTCCGCAACCCTTAGCGGTGGTTCTAGCAATTCGTCTGATTCAATATCCGACCATGATTTCTCAACCGCCTCGGGGTCTCCTGGCGAGCAAGGTGTCCACTTCACGCCCGAAGAACTATCGCTGGCGGGGACGCGTTTGAAATGTGTAGCGGATATAACTTTCCGTACTGGTTGCATGAGCGCGTCACGGACCACTACCGAGATATCTGAGCCAGAGTATCCATCGGTTTTGTCTGCTAGTATTTTGTAATCTTTGGGTAATAGTTCGCATGGTGTGCCTCCGACATGGATTTCAAACATTCGTCGACGGGCATCAGGTCCTGGTAGGGGTATGTATATTCGCTTTTCAAAGCTATATGGAGTATGAGGAAACCTGAGAACAAGAAAAAGAACAAAAGAGCGACGAACCGTCGCTTGATGGCGTTATCTAACTGCCAGGGGATATTCGTTGCTCCAAGAACGAGGACACCAGTGTCGTCATGCCCAACTCCATTCATCTGAACGAGGAACTCGGTCTTTATTCTCCGCGATCCTTCAGACTCGGATTCATTACGTGTTCCAGCAAGCGAATCGATCTCGTCAATGAAGATGATAGCAGGTTTTGACTCTCGCGCTAGTTCAAACAACTGCTTGACCAACCTTGGTAACGTATCAGCAAGCGATGTTGTCGCGTCTCAACATGGATCCATACCTCTCAGAGTCACCCTGCCACTTACTGACCAGATCACTAGAGCTGACGCTAAAGAATGTGCTCTTGGCTTCTGTGGCGACTGCCTTGGCTAGATACGATTTTCCAGTCCCAGGTGGTCCATAGAGGAGGATACCCTTCCAAGGCGTACGCTTTCCGGTGAATAGGTGGGGGAATTTGATGGGTAGAATGACGGCCTCTTTCAATGCAGCTTTTGCGACCTCCAAGCCCGCTACGTCATCCCACTTAACATTAGGCTTCTCAGACAAGATTGCCCCTGAGAGTCCTGCCCTCAGCTTCTTGACCTCTGGATCCTGATCATCTTCCTCGCCATCTTTCCTTCAAGGAGGGTAAAGATCCCATCAAAGGGCTGGGGTTGTCATTATCTTAAGATGTCACTCACTTTGTGCTTGCAGTTCCGCCTGAGCCATTCACCCCAACTGCGCGCTTCGCGTTTTTCTCACTGACTGCTGTGAGATGCGTCTTTAATGTCTCCGCTCGTCCCAGATACTCGTTTATCTTCGTGCGGATCAGTAGCTTTGACTTTTCGTTCTTCTCATCTGACATGGGATAGCATTACGACCGAATGGGAGTTCAGATTAGTCGTTGACACACATTTAAGCGCCAGCATGAAGTAGTCCAAAGCATTCATATACTGCTTGTAGGCCTCCTGGTAGTTCTGCTTGACATCCTCGTCAATTGCGCGTTGGACGATGTCAATGGCACGCTGAATCATAATATCCGTGTCAGTTCGAACCAGCGCAAATGGATGAAAGGGTGCTCACATCAAGGCTCGATGGGTTCGACATGAAATCGGTGGTATAATGTGCCGCAGGCTGGATCGGCTTAGCCAATAAATCGAGCGCCAAGAGTTGTCTCCTGGGTGTTTGTTCCTGTTAGGATCTCACCGCATTGAACGGGCGCTTAAATTGCCGACGCGCCCATGACAGTACTACGCCGCAGCCGCAGGGACCAGTTGTGACTTCCGACGAGTCAATGCAATTATGAACACTACAGCCAATGTGAGGCCGTGAAGGTATGAGGACCTGCATACAGCTCCTCCCCACGTGTTCCTCGAAACGAACAATCAGCAACCAACAAGCGAATTGCCAAGGTTGGTAGCCTGAGGCCGGCCATTAGTGTACAACTCGGGCATTGAGAATTATCTCGCAAGTTCCTGCGCAATTGTGCTGTGCGGGGTGGAACTTGACAAAGACATAACTGTGTCATATCACCCTTTATAGGCGAATCCTCACTCCGTCCGGTCTATGCACCCTTGTTTACGCATTGATCCAACAAAGGACCATGGCCACAACGTGTGGCACAGCCTGCCTATAAGAAGACAGATCTTATTCTCCTCCCTTTCTTCCGTCTCACAGCACTCGAACTAGCTATTCCCCTGTTATAAATCCATTGACCTTCTTCCCATCTTGCAACTTCCCCCTGCACAAAGCATCTGCGCCTCCGTTTTTAGTCACACATCCCCCTGCCCTCTTCTCATTCGCCAAAGCCATGCCTTCTGTACACACTCGATCATCACCCACTCGCTCTGAGCGATCCATTGAGAATCAAAAACTAAGACACCCGAGCCCAGATGAGCTCGAACAATTCGAACGAGCGAACGAGAGCCTAGAAGCCTCCGACCTCGAATTCAGCGATCCCGACGAGGGTTGCAGTTACTTCTTCCGGGTAAATATCAATTGCTTTGCACCGGCTAATTCCATTCTTGACTGATGCAACTGATTTATCAATCCAGGCAGGTGATCAGGTATATGTCAAATCAAAAGGTGGCATCTGGCGCCGCGGCCAAGTGGTAGGCCAGCCTCGAGTAGGCAGGACCAGAGGTGTAAGTATTTTCTCTCCATTTTGCCATATCCAGAACAATACTCACGTTTTTACCGTCAGGGCGACAACCTGTGGTTCTTTGTCCAATATGGCAAGATTCGGAGATATTTTTCGCCCCTGAATGGTGACATCAAGCCTCTTACACCATACACATCAGACCTCCTGCGCGACTATGGGTGCGCCATGAGCGAGTAACTGATGCCACACACAAACTCTCAGCTTTCGTGAACGACCTCATGGCATAAGCTGCCGGGAAGCTAGGCCATACGATTACGCTATTTTCCTCCAGAGTCCACGCGCACCCATCGATCCATCGCCAGCATTCCCTTATGTATTGTTATCATCATTGTACATCCATCACCACCCATCATTGTATATGTTCTATGATACCACATTGCCGTAGATTCCCTTTTTAATATATTATCGGATATGTAATGGTTATACTAGTAAACATATACGTACAAACCGACATGAAGATCGATGTATCCTGCATCATGCTCAACACGCGGCTCAAAATGAGGCGTTACAGGTCATCCATATGGACCTTACCATCAGTCATGGGTTCAACTCCACGCAGTGGCACACACTGACACCTAATTGCTCCAAGTGACTGAATTGATAGCTAAACGACTTGTTGCAAAGCTTTGCCTCAGGCTGCGGCGGCTCTTTGCTTCAGATTACTACTCTGCGCCGCTTCCACGGGAAATAACTCGTAAATGAAATACAAACTGCGTCGTATTAGATAAACTCGATGATAATTCTCATTTTATAGATCAGGGATGAGAGGGTACCGGTGGAGTTGGTCTTTTTTTGTTTTTCTAGTTCAGGATGCTCTGTTGCCCAACCCAGGGCAACCTGGGGTGCCTCTTTCCACGTGGCACCGACACTGCCAGGGAACTGCATTCTCAATACCACATCGGCTACGAGGGACGTCATTGATCACAGGGAATGCATTTCGAATAGGTTATCATGATATCATACCTACGATTGTACGTCCTATCCTATGACAGCTTGCCCCACCTCAGTATCAGCGGCGGCTTCCGAGGCACATCCAGATCGATTCGGTATTTAAGAAATTTTTAGGATTAATACTATACAATAAAACCCTCATTAAATACAGTAATTGTAGGATATTTTATACCTCAAAACTAGTCGCTCGTGCAACATAGCCCTGGTACTCGTCCTCGTCCTCGTTATTATCTTCGTCTTCGTCTTCGTCTTCGTCTTCGTCTTCGTTCTCATCCTCGTACTCCGGTATCTTTACCTCCTCTTCCTGCTTGATATCCACAACCCTGCTATCGACACGCTCCGGTCGCAATAATATCCGCACCTTGAATGGCAAACGATCTATCTCTGCTTCCAATCCCTGTTCATCCACGTCTGTATATTCAGATAATCCAACCACACGCTTTTCTCCCGCCAATAACCGTTCCATCCTATTAAACTCGTCCTTCAAGCGGGCCTGGTTTTTATCTTCGTTCGCGTCTAGATGAGCTGAATTGAAGTCTATGATGTACGGTTGACCGCTCTGGTCAATCATTAGATTGGGGCCTCTAATATCGCGATGGCGGACCCCAGCCCGGTGCACCTCTCCCAAAATCCTTAAAAACTCTTTCCTAAGACCAAAGATTAATCATCTCACAATATAATGTCAGATGAATTAAATAACGCATACCTCTGCTCCCTCGTGACCAACTCCTGTCCCTCTCTTAAATAACTCCGTATCTCTCGAATTGTCATCCCCGTATGCTGCATCACAAGCATCATACACCCCGTCTCCAAATCATAAAACAGCCCAAACACAGCCGGCACCCCTGTAACACCCCTCCTTTCCATACTCTCATACATCCAATACTCTCTCCCAGACCTAAAATGGTCCATCTTCCTTGTCAAAAACTTCAACGCAACCTTGGGCACAAGGAGCGTCTCTCCATCCTTGGTTGTTACTGATAATGTGCCTTCATGTACGGCGCCGCTTGCCCCGCCACCTATATACTTCCCCACCGTTATACTCATATAGTCTTTAGGTGGGTACTTGTTCTTGGGATTCGGTGTATCAAAATGGGTCACGACGAGTGTCTCGCCGATATGAATCACTTCATGACGGAGGAACGAGCTCGGACGCGGCGAATCCAGCGCACCAAAGCGGAAATTAACCAACGCCAGCTTCCGTGTGCTCGTCTCGCGCTTCATTTCCTGAGGACCCAAGGTTAGCTTAAAGTACCAACAACAAACTCACCAATTTACTCACTTCGATGGATACCTCCCGAGTCAACTCGCTCGGCTTTGACTGCACGTTTGCTCTCTTGCGTTTACTCTCCCGCTCCCTCTCGGGCGACGCCTCTCTCTTGCGCTTCCTCAACATACGATCTGCAGGCTTCTGCGCATCCTTCCTCTTCCTCTTCTCCTTCCTCTCCTCCATCTGCCTTTCCCTCCCCATCTGCCTCTCCCTCTCCTCCATTCTCTCCATCGCATCCTTTACCATAGCAATATGCAACCCGAGCTGCAGCTTCCCATACATCCCAAACTGCTCCGTATCAATCACATCGCTCAAATAAAGCGTCTGCATCTCCCTGTGTCGTATCCCAATCCGCTCATACTTCCCACAATGGAAGACGATGAACGTACAGTCGTCCCGGACAGCCTGTGCCCAAGCGTTCTGTAGAAACTCGTCTACGCGCGGTCTGGCCCGGCTCGGTGGATACCTGTACTGTGGCTTCTTGGGAGCTCTCACAGTCGTATGTGGCTGCGCTTCCAAATTCCTGCGAGAGGCAGAAGCCGGCCTCCTCTCCTGCTCCACTCCGCGCGTTTCCAATGGCTCGTCGCTCATAAGACCCGCCCAGGGCGGCGAGGGCGCGTCCACAGGCATCGGCGCATGCATAGCCGGCGGGGGCATCGGATGGTCGGACGTCGTGGCCGTAGTCCAATGCGGCTTCCGACTCCTCTTCCCCACCAAGTTCCAAATAATCTCCTCGTCCCACGCATCGCGCGACGACAGGTAGTACCACATCCCCAGCACGGAGCCGTGCTCGCGAACCTTGTCTACTTTGCGCTGCAAGGATGCTTCCACCTTGTCCCACTGGAGTCCAGGTCCATCAAAGGTGCTGGGATGCCTCAGCGCCAACGCGCCAACAGAAATTCCCTGCCCGCATTCTGCCTCGCTCAGCAAGAATCCTCCATATATAATCGGAGTCTCGCTAGCGAAAGTGTCTGGGTGCAGGAGCATTGTGGAGATGCTGCGGTAGATGGGCAGGGTGTTTGAGATGTGGCATGCTGCGAGGGAATGGGCTGACTTGACGTCGTCGCTCCCCCACTTATTTGACGCGTCGGGTTTGTTGGGTGGCTTTATGTTTGGGTGTGTGGAGGTGTATGAGGAAACGGTTGAATCACATAAACACATCAAGGTAGAGATGATGCCGGACAGGGGCTTGACGACTTTGAGAGAGAGGCGGCTGCTGACATGTCTGTCAAATGGTCGTAGAGGTGAGGTCGTTAACCTATGTTGGGACTCAGGGTAAATGGGATATATGTCGTTCTTGACTTGAAAGAGGGCGTTGAAGTAGGCGGTGATATTTGTGGGGGTGTTCATTGTCATAGGTTGAGTCGTGTTGAGGACATAAACCAAGTTAAATACCTGAGCCAGAGTGGGACGAAGTTCGTGCCACTCTGGTGTATTGGGAAATGTGGCATTGATCGCTTACCTTGATCGGCCATGATGCTCGTCCTCGCAAGTCATGTGATGGCTTGAGTCGCCTGAATACCGAGGCGCGTCCAGTAAATGCTGTGAAGTCTCGTACCAAGTGCTCTTCCTGATGAGGGCAGCAAAGGTATCCTGAATCGTTGGAGCGTAAGTACGGAAGAGTTATGTGCTGGCGGTTTAGGACATGGATGTGGCATTCGCACATCTTCAAGCGACAAATACCAATTGGAAGTACAATACTTACTCCGCTTATTGTTGCCTTGGGTTTTTGTTAGTCCTTGCCGATTGACATCGGGCTGCTCAGGATATCATTCAAGATCTGAACCTTTCGCGTCAAGACCCTCAGTCGGGAATTCAAAGGTATCAAAGATTTTTGATTGGTTCTTTCATACTCTAGATCGCCAAATTAGCGTTCCTTTATGAGTACAGGAGATGACTACTCACCTACACCTGAACATATTGACCAAATACAGAGTACACTAATCTTGGTTTCTTTTCACAGTCCATCCAAAGACCTTTTCGCTTTCAGCCAACCGCTCGCAGACCCTGGCCAGCTTTTCGTCATCTACGTTGACAACAGAAAACCTCACCCATCTATCGTCTTCGTCACTTTCCGGCTTCGTACTGTTATCTCGGAAGAAGGAGACAGGCAAAGTGACCACACCCAGATCAACCGCTAACCTCTTGCACACTTCTTCAGCACTAACACCTGTGAAAGGATGCTTGACGAAGGTGTAATAGGCACCCTGTGACCCTATCACCCAATCTTGTGGAAGCAGCTTCTTGAATAACGCGTGTCGTTGCTCAAGCTGAACGGCATTGTGATGGACAAACGAACGAAGAGCAGGTAAGAGAGGTTCAAGTGCGATCTGAGGGGGTCGGGGAGGACAGATTTGCAGGCAGTCTAACACGGTGATGACTTGTTCGATGAACGCCGGAGAGGCAACAATAGCACCTAAGCGATGGCCAGGTATGCAATAGGATTTTGAGAAAGAAAAGAGGTGGATAAGGTTGGTTCTCCAGTCTTGAGAGTCGAAGAGTTTATGAGGTGGGCCAGTGAGAATGAAATCTCGGTATGTCTCGTCGAGGATCAAAGCCACGTCGTGCTTTCTAGCTAGCGCTAAGAAGGAAGCTAATAGTGAGGATGGATAAATCGCTCCGGTCTGATTGAATGAAGTTGAACCAGTAATCATGACCGAAGAGGGTGAGTTGAGACGCACGGGGTTATTAGGCGTTACGAGAGCAATAGCCCGTGTCCAAGGCGTGATTAGTGCTTCACAATCCTCGACAGAAGGGAAAAAGCCGGCCGATGCCTTGGTTGGAAGAGGAACTGCTTTCATTCCAAGCAAATTAAGGCTCATCCTACAAACGGCGATCAGTAACAGGCTCAGAAGGCGAAAGTGCGCACTTACTGATGGTTAAAGTACCTTTACTGGGGTTACTATTGTGTAGATGTTGGGAAGGGACATCAGCGCAACTCGCCATGGTACAGGCAGGATAACTTCATCTCCGGCATCAGCCAGCGTCATGACCGCAGCAACAAATGCCATGTTACACCCAGCTGTCAGTGCAATGTCCAGCGGTGTGATATCTGCATCCTCGCCATAACCCCTTTTCATCTCAACAGCCAAACTGCGTCGTAATCCAAGTTCGCCAGCGGCGGGACAGTAACCAAATCCCGATCGCGAGGATCCAGCGGCTCCCAGTGCGGTTTGCAGTTCTTCAGGAGGTGGATACCCAGGTGATCCTTGAGACATGTCCAACAGTGGCCTCTCAGGCGTGTGCTGGTACGCTGCAGCCCACTTGTAGGCATGAGGAATGCTAGTAATGCATTGAACAAGATTGTGAAGACGTAATACACGCTCGACAGTACTCACGGTGGTGAGATGATCGAAAGAGCCGCCCGTGAAAGCCTGAACCCAAGTGTCGTGGACGACATGGACGATGAAGCGCCTGAGCGCCTGTCCACCGGTGCTCAGCGGAGCTCCGGGCCGGCCGACGGCCCAATCCTCGTCGTGCCACTGCTGCAGGCATTGCTGAGGCGCTTACAGCAGTTGATGTGCATTCTGTAGAGCATGGGCTGTGCGTCCCTGATATTCCCCGCTGAGGGTCGCGATGGTCGATGAGCCGTGCAGTGGGTCTGACCAGACGACCTAGATTGCAATGCGAATTCTTGCCCAGTTCTAGGCGTCTCTGGCCCACCCCATCGCCTGCAGACTGCTCGCAGGATTGGGAGCGCTTTTTGAGGTTGTGCTGATGACCCGCCTTGAGGTCACGTGCACATCATTATTGCTCCAATCTGGACGCGCACCAGCTGTGTCTCTCCACCCACCATCATCCCATCCCTCCTCATAGTTCGCCGCCAAGATGACGAAGGGATACCTTATGAGCAGTCTTATTGAGAAAGTATGTCAAGTCCGCCGATGCGCCCATTCACACTCGCTGAATCGCTTCCGCCACTCCAGATGCAGTCCCCAGATCAGGACTTCCGGCACGTCCTGCGACGCGTTTATCCTCCATGAAAGAAAATGACCGCATTCCTTTCGTTTAGGTTTATGGGTCTCAATGATCTGATGACGGAGATCAAGCAGGATCAATCAACTTTCGTGGGTGATGAAGTTATGGAAACCAAAGTGCTCAAGCAAGTGCTCGCGTTGGTGGAGGATAAGATATCAGAAGTCAAGAATCAAGCCGTCAAATGGTACATTCGTCGAACATACCAATCTCTTTACTTTTTGATGTCTTCGATAGCCTGGGCCAGTTGATCAAGATCATCCGCCAACCCCAGATGGAACTAGTCGTGGACAAGCTGATAGACTTCTCCGGAGGAAAGGATGAGGAGCTCCGTGATATTGCTAGCCTTGGTCCGCCCGTCTCATCTCACACGGCTTCCCCGTGATTCTGACATCAGTGGCTCAGCGCTTAAGACCATTACCGCCGAACTGCCCCCTGATGGCAAGATTGCATCCACCGCGTGCGCCAAACTCGCGCCCAAATTACTCGGCCAGTTATCAAATGTGAGGTGTTCCATCAAGTAGTAGGTAGAGTGCTGACCACGAAACAGCCCGACACTCCTCCGCAAGCCCTCGTCGAGACATTGTCCATTCTGTCCATCTTGGTTATCCGTTTCCCAAGTCACCTTTCTGGTCTGGAGCCTCAACCACTTACTGTGTTCCCTCCTCTGCTCTCCCATCCTCGACCTCTCGTTCGCAAGCGCGCGATCTTAACGCTTGCCCAGTTCGTGCCCATCTCACAACCAACCCTAGTTTCAGGGCTCCTGCAAACTTACGTCTTCCCGAACCTCGTGCCAGGCGCCAGTATAGATAAGAAAAGGACTACGGTCCAGCTAGTGGCAGCACTCGCCCGGCATTCTCCCACACATATTTCTCCCGTTCTTGGTGAAATTATTCCAGGTATTCTGAAGGCGGTCCACCAAGAAGATGAAGAGCTCCGGGAAGGTAGTTTGCAGGTAATATCAAGTTTTGTGAACATGAGCCCCAAACTGACGTCATCGTAGGCACTAGAAATTGTACTTCTGCGGTGCCCTACCGAGATTGCACCCTACTTGAACTCAATCGTGCAGGTTGGAAACCAATATATCAAATACGACCCTGTAGGTGGTATTAATCAGACAAGCTCATCAGCCCCTCACACACTGTTAGAATTATGCTGGAGGAGATGACGAAGATGAGGAGATGGCCGACGCAGATGATGAAGACGAAGATGATGCAGAATTAGACGAGTAAGCTAACTGGTGAACCTGGTATTGCTCATCCTTTAACACCCTATCAGGTACTCCGACGACGAAGACACCTCGTATAAGATTCGTCGATCAGCCACCAAGATTTTGAATGGCGTCATTGCAACTCGCCCCGAGCTCCTTATTTCTATCTACAAGGAGGTTTCACCAGTCCTCATTTCTCGATTTGGTGACCGTGAAGAGAGTGTTCGTCTAGAGGTCTGGGCTACCTACGTCGCCCTTCTAAATCAAACCTCGCTATATGGCGGCTCACCGCAGAACAAGGACGATTCCACCCTCCGTGGTAAGAGAAAGCGTGATACAGAAGATAACATGGAGGTTGAAGAAACCCCCTATACATTGTTGAAGGGTCAAGTTCCAAACCTATCGAAGGCGCTGCTAAACCAGCTCAAGGCTCCCAAGACCAACCCTACTGTCTTGCAAGCGGGCTTCAGCCTCCTCCACGCTCTTCTCAACGTTTTGCCTGGTTCTCTTTCCACCCAGGTTCCCCTTGTAGTTGCTACAGTGAAATCTGTGCTCTCACAGTCGCCTTCAACCTCAACCTCTAACCTCCACCTCACTGTCTTGTCCTTCCTTGCCTTGTTCTTCTCCACGCACTCGCCGCCCACTTTCTCTAATTCGCTTCCCGCTCTCACACCGGTCTTGCTCAAGTCTGCATCTGAGCGACATCCACGAATCGCATCGGAGAGCTTCCGAGTTTTCTCTGCACTCTTGAATGCGTTGAAGCCACTAAAAGGCTCAGATTGGGCAGATCAACTATACGATCAGGCACTAGCCAGGCTAAGCCTACACGATACTGATCCAGATGTCAGGACTTCGGCGGAAGAGACCATCGGTGACCTTTGGATCTGCGCTACCGATGTTGTGAGGAACAAGGGCAGAAAGGAATGGGAGCTCATTTGCCGAACTTCTGGAAACACTGATAGTGGTGTTAGAGTTGTTACTAAAGTCGCGAAGGAAGTCACGATCGGCGATGATTGGGTGAATGGATGCGTCGAGTGGTCACTTGGGTTGTTGAAGAAGGGTGGTCGAGCTGGAAAGGTTGATGTATTCGTTGCGCTGACCAGTCTCTTGAAAAGGCAAGTCGGTCCAGTTTGCGTGTGCAGAATGTGCTAATGCTACCGCAGCTACACATCTGACCTACCTGATGGACTATCCTACACTCTCGTACCTCAAGTCAAGGGTTACCTTTCCACAAACGACATCGCACTACTCTCCCAGGCCCTCAACATCCTCGCCGTTCTTCTCGAACTCGCACCAGCCGTCACATTCCCTCTAGTCGAACGAGAGCTTCTCGCAGACATCTACCGCATCGCACACTCACCCCTTCTCGCAGGTCCAGCTTTGGATTCGCTCCTCGGGTTCTTCGCTGCTCTGGTCCAAGCCGATAATCAGATCGCCACTCATGTCATTCCCAACCTGGTTATTTCGGTGGAGAAGGCACCAAAGGCGGAAGCTAGCCCGTCTAATGTCGCCAAGGCGATCGCGCAGGTTGTTAAGAGCCAGCAAGGCGTAGCGGCAGGTACGATTGCTGAGTATTCGAAGAACCTGAAGGTTGGTTGTTGGCTTCATGTTGATGTGATTGACCGACTGACGGTGCGACTTAGAGCACCTCAAAAGCCAAGCCGTCGTTGATTATCCTAAGCTTGCTTATTCTCGGAGAGCTTGGTCGTTTCATGTAAGCTTTTTTTTTTTCGGAATGAGTTGTCCAATAACTGAGTGGGTGCTTTGTAGTGATTTGTCCATTCAACACGACATCTTCCCTAATGCCATTGCATTCTTCACTGCTGAGCAGGAAGAGTTGCGTTCTGCTGCTGCATTCGCTGCAGGTATGTTTTGACTCAAAAAGCTCATGTATCTTACCAACGTAAAAAAAGGTAATATCGCTATTGGAAATCTCCATCAATATCTCCCCGCTATTGTCAAACTGGTCGAGTCTGATCCCAAAAAGCGGTTGCTCTCTCTTCATGCGTTGAAAGAGGTAATGATTTTGTGGAATCGGGGGTCCATGAAGTTTTCTCACATTCCATGAATAGGTTGTTACCCATTGCTCGCAAGGACAGTTGGAAGGAGTTGCCGAACTTCTCTGGACTCCACTGTTCGAACACTCTGAAAGCTCCGAAGAGACAACACGAAACGTTGCTGCTGCTTGTCTTGGCAAGCTGGCAACCACCCAACCTTCGCGGTATCTCCCACAACTTCATGTCAGTTGGTCATTCCATAGTATCTCGGGGGCGCATTTACTGATACTAGGCCGGTTACAGGGTCGCATTCACGACGAAAGAGCGTCAATCAGGGCAACTGTAGTCTCCGCTATTAGATATACCTTTGCAGACAACTCGAGAGCTTATGACGAGCTCCTTGCACCTCTGCTGGTCGACTTCTTGTCCCTTATGGGTGACAACGATCTCGTGAGTGACTCTGACTGTCTTCTTGGTATGCGCACTTAGTCACACTTCTTAAGACTGTGCGCCGCTTGGCACTTTCCACTCTCAACTCTGCCGCACGCACAAAGCCACACCTGATAAGGGACAACCTGGGCACGCTCATGAAGTCGCTCTACAATGAGACTGTCATCAACCCTGCTCTCGTCCGTACCGTTCAGATGGGCCCCTGGACGCACAAGGTCGACGATGGTCTCGAAGCTCGAAAGACGGCATTTGAAACGCTCTACACTTTGGTAAGTCGCCATAGGTAGAATTACTTCCACTTTCCCAATCTGATGTTTAAATGTTTTATGAACCCCCAGCTCGATACATGCGTGACCAAGCTCGATATCCACGAGTTCATCAGCCACCTTATCCCCGGTCTTGCAGACGACTCTGACGAAATCAAGGTCATCTGCCATATGATGCTCTTCCGTCTTTCTCAAGTTGCACCCGCTGCCTTGGTACAGCGTCTAGACGACGCCACACCTCAACTGGAGAAGACCATGAAAGGCGCGACTGTCACGAAGGACACCGTCAAGCAAGATTTGGAGAGAGCGGCAGAGTTGCAGAGGAGCGCGTTGAGGGCTGTCGCGGCATTGAGCAAGGCTGTGGGTGTGGGGGGTGCGGCTAGCGTTGCGCCGAGGTTTGATGCGTTTGTGGAGGATTTGAAGAAGAACCCGGATTGGGGGACGGAGTTTAGGGAGTTGGTTAATGGGTCTTGATTGGGTGGTTCCGGTTTGATGGACGATTGGTACTTGGGTGGCAGTAGGATGTGGTTCTGTTGTAGTCAATATTCCGTGTAATTCTTTTGTTTGATTCATTGTTATACACCGCCATGTGCAGGTTTTCATGTATTGAGAGATTAATTTCTTCGTTTTGTCTTTAAGTACAATTTGCGTCTGTCATACAAGCGCGACATCACCCTTCACCATTAGGTGCCATAGTGTATCCTCCCTTGCGCCCCAGATTAATGAGGATGCATTGACAAGTCAAATTTGCTCAGCAGGCGACTATATGCGCGTTTCCGTTGCAATACCGATATCCTATAACATTGGCTCGAAGTAAAAAGCGTATCATCCGCTCCTATCTATGACCCTGCCAGTGGGTTTCATGTTTCCGAGCTTAGTTAATGCCCACTCACGCCACACTTTGATATATCCCTCATCCCATTCTGTCATAATAGCGTGCGCCATCGGCAGTACAAAGCTCAGAATGGCGAGGATGACGGCAAGGATGCCGTTGACGCGGGTAAAATAATAGGTCCCGATATGAATGAATGGAAAAGAGGGACACTCCAATAAGGAACGACAATTCGAGACAGCATCTAGTGCAAATTGAAGGATTTTGCGTAGGGACGGGTTCGAGGCAGAGTCTGATGCCGCCAAGGAAGAGAATACTGAATATATTGGTTAAGATGAGCATGATTTGGAGCCCTTGATCGATATTGTTGGGGGTATTGCCGTTGATTTTGGAGACAAAGAAGACGCTCTCAATGCCTATCATCAATGTAACCCTAAATTGCACAGAGTGAATCGAAGAGGTGCCGAAAATTAAACTGATTACCCACCCATTCTTGCGGCGACCCCATTTCGCTCTGCATTTCTCTCTCTCGTCCTCTGAATCTGATAATACATGAGCACCATTACTCTTCAGATCTGAATAGAATAGCAAACCTCGATGCGCACCTTCTGCATGGCTGACATGATGTGAAAGAGTGTTTGTCGCAATCGTAGAGCCGTGTTCTTGTTGTACGGCACCGCCATTGGTAGCTATAGTCGTAGGATTGAGTTGAATGACTGGAGGAACGGTAGACGGCACGCACCGGGTTGTGAGGCGCGATTGGTGGCCGTTTCATGACTAGCGTCCTCCAACGCAGTCGAACGAGCGCTGCTCCCAGATGAGCTATCATGGGACATCATTGGGAGTGCCATAATACTAGGAATAAGCGAAAGATATTTAATGAAAATATCTGGTTACAGGAGTGGGCAGCTTATAATCTCTGAGTACCAGCCACACCGAGTTCGATCCTGGTTCGGCATGTTTGCGGCATGTGTGAGGCTTTGTTTGCTGCATTGAGTCGTTAGGTCGCACTCTATCCTGGAAGTAGCACTTCATGGTATCGCGGGGTACCCACACCGCATGGTGCATGTACGATGCTTGGAATGATAAGGAAATATAAAGCCAGGCATGTAGATTAGCAATATGTGACAGGTTGAGTAATATGCGCACAACTTGAGGTAAGGTAAATAGACGGCAATTGCCCCTTTATAGGGGCAGTGCCGTTTCAGAAATATATGTCCACCAACCGTAATTCTCCCATGTATTCTCCTATTGACGTCCCCATTCACAATATGCTGCAAACCGGACCCGGGCGAGATCTTGAAAGGCAAGAGCTTAGAGACAACACTGATAAAGGTGCACAGTCTTTTCACGGAAGGGTACTCAATATGAATCTAACGTCTCTGTTTTTGTCTTCAGACTCGTTGCATCGTATATACAACCAGTACTCAACTATCGCTGAATTCGTGAGTCGACATAAACTCAAACTACTCGTCGCTGATCTCGGTCGTCATACACTTCCCATCTCAACGCCGACTCCTCTTCTCTTCAAACACACCCGTAGTCACTGTACTTCTTCATCTTAATTCTATTATGGATGGTATCGTCTGCCGGGCTAGATTTCGGGATAAATCATGACCCAAGGCTTCAGGGCATCATGAATTTATTCTTGAGCGCTCAAGTAGCTCTGCTCATTGCTACACCCAGGGTGAGCCCTCTCGCCGCTACGACTGCTTTTTGGATTGTGACTTTTATGTTTTGAAGCCCCGAGGCCCAGACTCCCTAAAACAAGAGATAAGGGGGAATAGTGATGCGACCGAGACTCCCAATAGCGAGAACTCCGTCCTATTGTCTGAATACAAGAACTCTATACCCGTATCCAACCGTATTCAGGCATCGAAAACCCTGGTATTTGGCGTCACATTAATCGTGCTCACAACCTACCAATATTTCTGGCCCTGTTACACTCCAGAGTCAATTCGACCTTCTGAAGACATCGAGGATCGGAGTATTACCAGCACTACCAACACAACCTCTGAGTTCCTTTGCCCTGATCAAATCCCTCGTCCCAATGCTGCTTTCGTCACCCTACGCCTTTTTATTGGAATGATCATATTCGGGTTGATGGCTAGGTTTTGGTATGTGATAGTGATGGAGTTGGGTAGACCAGAATTACGGGAGTGGGATATGCGTGATCGGCCTTGGGAGAGGTTGATAAGAATATTATTTCATGGTAAGGTCGGGGACATTCGAAGAAATGATACTGTGGATGGAGACGATGTCGATCCCTCTACTCGATAAGCGTTCACTGATTGGTTGTACTTGCTACACATATTCATTATTCGTTCCATGTATATCCAATGCAGATATGGTAAAAAAAAAACATATCCTAAGTTTCTAAGAGATGTTAAGAAAACGAATGATGGCGAGCGGGTGGTGGACCCCAAAGTCGTCATGGACTCAATTTTCCGGAGTCCACACTTATGTCTGATTCTGAACTTGAGTTAGAACTCGAGGTGGAATTTGGATCTGAATCTGAAGATGAGTCCGAATCCGAGTTAAAAATCGTGTAGGTATCATCCTGAGGACGGAGCAGAGATTTTATACGCCGAGGCAGAGACTCAATGCGTGACTCCAACACGTCCGACTCCAAATCAGACCACGTAATGGAGATATTATTTGCCCCTTCTTCACCTTCCAACAGTCGTTTCATCCTCTCTACCTCCTGTTCTGTTTTGTTAGGCTTCTCCGCTACATCCAAATGAGATGCATTGAAATTGATAATGTATGGCTGACCATCGTCACCAATAGTCATATTGCCCCACCTTAGATCTCGATGACGAACACCCGCGCTATGTATGTCTCCAAGAATGCGGAGAAAGGTTTCCCTGAGCCAAAATCCATTGTAAACAGGCTGAATGAAATTCAATGAAAACGACAGACGAACCTCTCCGTTTGAGAGACAAGCTGCTCATTAGCTTTCAACGACATGTGACGAGTACCTAGCGTAATCCCAGTGTAAGACATCACTAATACCATCCAATTCTCCTCGAGATCTTGGAAAAGACCAAACATAGCTGGTATTCCCGCTACTTTCGCGGCTTCCAAATGCTGATAAACCCAGTATTCTCGTTCCAACTTCCACTTCGCAAGATCTTTGGTAACAAACTTCACCGCAACTTTGTGAAGCATATGGGTGGAATTATGCTCGCCCTTTACTGACAGGGTTGCCTTGTACACCGTACCACTAGCTCCCCATCCGATATAATCACCCACTGTAAGGATCATATAGTCTGATGGTGGATAACTATTCTTGGGATTTGGTTGAACAAAGTTGGTCGCAACAATGCGCCCCTTAGAATAGATGACCTCGCGTTGAAGGTACGAGGCGGGACGTGGAGAACGATGATAGTGGTCGTGGCTGAAGTTCACCAACATTAATTTGCGAGACTGAGTCTCACACTTCATTTCCTGCGAACAATTAATAGAAGTTCACAGGCACACTCGGTAATCCTACTCACAAGGATAGAAAAATTAGAGGTGTACCTCGTTTCGTTCGCTTGCTCGTCCTGTAAGTGAATACTTCCCTTTTACGCTTCCGAAGCGTGCGATTGCTTGAATCCGACACGCGCTCACGCATCAATCGCTCATCCAACCGTGACATTGCATCTTGGATAATTGCAATGTGCAACCCGATTTGTAGTTTTCCATATAGGTCAAACCTACTCGTGTCGATCGTGTCACTGAGGTAGAGTGTTTGAGTTGCTCGGTGTCGAATCCCGATTAGTTCATATCGACCACAATGGAAGATGAGGAACGTTGAATCTGCTCGGACAGCGTGAGTCCAGCCTCTTTGGGGGTAGTCATCAACTTGAGGCCGGTATGGCTTGCAAGGGGGGTATCTATATCTTTGTTTATTTGGAGTTATTGCAGAGTTCGAGTGCCTTCGGTTTTGGGGGAGAACACCCGGTGTCGTATTGCGATGAACTGAAATGACGTTGGTACCGGTGCTCCGAGTGTTGTGATTTTTGTCTTGGAGCAACGACGACCAAGGTGGTGAAGGGGCGTCAGGAGGCGATTGTTCTGTCGGTAGTGGGGAAAACGATGAAATTGCAGTCCCAGAAGTTTGTGGAGTTGTCCACTTCGGCTTTCGAGCTCTGGTTCCTCCCAATTTTCGGATAATCAGCTCGTCCTGCCCACCAGATGAAGTCACGAAGTACCATACTGCCAGGTTAGGATAATACTTCTGTAACGCATCTAGCTTGTGTCCAGTTGAATCCTTTATCCCCTCCTCGGGTGTTCTGGCACCTTGGTGGCGGATGCGCACTGTTCTTGCGGCAGTAGCCACGCTTGTTTCTGTGTCTCCGGGGAGCACGCTCGCAGTTATAATATTTGCTGATTCAGAACAGAGGAGCACAGTCGAAACAAATCTGCGTAGGACTATAGCTGCTTGCTGATGCCGACCCGCAGTCCGATCGGCCGAGCCAATGGAGAAGGAACGGAGAGAGTGCCAGGAAGAAAGATCGCGTGGCTTCATGTCTGGATGCTTGGTTCGATACGAAGAGACGACGACATCGCACAGGCGAAGCAACAGAGGGACTATTCCGGGTAATGGTCGCACCATGGCGAGGGAAAGGTGATCATCAATATGTTTGTCGAGATATGTCAAGGGGGACACAGATAGTTTGAAGTCACAGACATTCCTTTCAATCTCGTTTGTCCACGCGAAGATGGTGGAAAGATAGTCTTCGAGGCTTTCCATGTATGCGGTGTTTGGGTAACCAATGTTCAAGATAATTTCTCACGATACCAGCCGCTTCCGAACTTGAACGCTATCATCCAGCCTTTTATAGTATTACAATTGACAGGACAGTTTATTCTCGTCCAACAGTCAAACATACAATCCTACTCAGAAACTAAACACAGGATATAGAACCATCAGGTCACCCGTGAGTAACGGGTCAAGCATACCCTATTCGTAATGCGAAAACCAGAGCCACCGGACCTCTTCGCCGCCCAAAAACGCACCCGCTGTATTTCGCTTCATGATATAAGATATCCCTGTCGTATACTCAGATAAAGCGCTGGTGTTTGTAACCGCTACCCTCCCCTAACATTGGCCTTCTTGGTCATCGTGCGTGGGATCCTCTTCCGCTTACTCGAATCCTTTTGGTGTGGTCCCTTCCGTAAATCTCTAAGAATGCTCCTCAATTGGCGACGGTCCCGTTTCCTGAGTTTGTCGTCCTTTTCCTTTGAGTTCTCCCAGCTCAAAACTGTAATAGTCTCGCTAATGTTATCCCAGACGAGATGCCTTGCTGTTATCTTCGTATGCGCCCATCCATTCTGATGGACGCGTGAAAAGAAATCTTTCAATTGGTTTCTGCACAAAGCTCAATCGAGGTGTTGGCGATTTTCAAAAATGTACTTACTGTGCCTTAGGAGTTATCGTCTTATAATTTGTTAAATCTTTCCCAGCCCACACCATCACCCACATACAGTGACAGTTCTCTGCTGTTGAGGACTGAGTAGAGGACTGAGTATCAGTCTCCACTTCGTGCTTATATAGTCCTACACTCCAAACTAAACCTTCTCTGATCCCTGGTATGCTGCTGAGTGTACATGTTCGCAAATATTCATCCTCGAGCTCCTCCAAGTCGGTTCCTGTATCAGCTCGGCTCATCTTCACAACAACCCTGTC
>KB722736.1:501674-591471 GCA_000349905.1 Volvariella volvacea V23 | reverse complement strand
GTTTAAGTCCATAGGTTGATTTTCGACCTGTGATCAACCTGTGGTCAAATCACCAAACATGGGGCGATAATCAACCTTTGCTAAGGTTGCTTTTTAGAGGGTGATTATTCCCCATCAACAGGTTGCTCCGAAATCAACCTGGGTGCATATTGAAAAGTGAAAATCACCCTGTATCAGGTTGAATATCAACCTTAATTGCCACTATAGTGAACATCCTGCGAAACACAACTTGTTCTCTAGCCTCACTGATCTGTGAAGCTCCGTAATCAACCCCTTTGCAACACAACTGAGGGCGCTGGTTTCTAGTAGCTCATCTTGGCGAAGAACGCATGAGTGTGGTGTCTATGATATGTATTCCATGCAACCATTGCAAACTAAACCCCATCGCATTTCGACCTCAAAGGCTTCCTAATGGAAGGCGCTACGATTCGCGTGTCAGAGCTGCTGCATATAGTATGCGGCAATACGTGACCAGACAAATACCTGAGTGAGTACTAACTCGTCTCCAGTGCTTGACAACCGACTCTAGCCCAGTACAGCAGGGTGTAAAGCAGAAAAATGAAGTGGAAACGAGGCTGAATGGCAGAGGTGAGCTTTTTGCCATCACTATCAAGCATATACTCACTGATCTTGAACCCTGTGAAGAAAACATGAGTTGGGGCACGATCCTTCCTCCACTTCGTCTCCCCCCAGATATGTACCCACACGTCATGTAAAAACCAACAAATCTGACGGTAGCGGCACAGTACAAGTGATCATAATGATATGAGGCAAAGGCAATCGCATCGCCCTCTGCGCGTCCCCTTGCCATGCTCTTGTAAGTAAACCGACATTTCTTACCATTTATAGTTCAGTGACGGGGACCAAGACCACTCAATTAGCAACTCAGGTGATACTCGACTTTAGCAGTATGATCTCAATCGATAAATAAACCTTACTAGGACAGGATGGAGCACTCCAAACACGCCAACCGTGTATCTTTTCTACTATATTCCCGGTACAAGTAACTCCTACGCTTATGGAACAGTTGCTACAGTTGTACTCATGAAAAGTCGACGGTCTCCGCATAACCCGACGATTTAGAGTTGGAAGCGAGTGGATAAGCTAGTCCACTGCGGCTACGGAAAGAGACAACAGGGCGTATTTTTTTTTGGCGGTATACAATGGTCTATAATGATATCTGGCAGACAGTAATGGTTTGCTACAGTACTTGACGGTTTTTCCTGTTTTTCGCCACTCAGTGTAATCCAATAAATGTTCTTATTCGTAAACAGAATCAGATGTTGAGATCGAGACCGAGGCTGAGCTCATGTCTGAGCCCACGTCTGAACTTGAGTATGTATCTAGAGATTCTGTATCCGAGTCCAAGTTGAATTCCTATACCGGGGCCGAGGAGTGATCGTAGGTGCCTAGGGAGCGAACGTATTCGCGATTCCATTGCGTCTGAATCGTAATCCGACCGCGATATCGAGATCTTGTTCGCATCTTCATCGCCATCCAGCAATAGCTTCATCCTCTCTACTTCTTGCTCTGTTTTTCTAGATTTCTTCACAACGTCTACATGGGCTGCACCAAAGTCGATGATGTATGGATGACCATCTTCATCGATTGTGAGATTCTCCCATCTCAGGTCACGATGACGAACACCAGCATCATGGATCCGTCCAAGAATGCGAAGAAATCCCTCTCTAAATTACCATTGTGAGTGAAGTGAGCATAACCAATTTAGTATTCGAAGAACAAACCTCTCGACTTTGGAAACAAGCTGCTCTTCAGCCTTCAGTGATGCCTTGCGTGAACGGAGGGTGTTCCCCGTGTGCGACATAACTAGCATCATCCAACCCTCTTCGACATCTTGGAAAAGTCCAAAAATCGTTGGTATCCCATCTACTTTAGCATCCTCTAGAGTTTTATAAACCCAATACTCTCTTTCCAGCCTCCATTTTGCGATATCTTTAGTCACTACCTTCACTGCGGCTTTGCTGAGTAGAGAGGTCGAGTTATCTCTCCTTTTAATTGATACCGTGGCTTGGTGAACCGCACCGCTAGCACCAAACCCGATATAGTTACCAACCGTCACGGCCATGTAAGATGAGGGAGGGTACTCGTTTTTTGGATTGGGACGAATAAAGTCAGTCATGATGAGCCGACCCTTGGAGTGGATAACCTCGCGGCGAAGGAAAGAAGCAGGACGTGGAGAGCGGTGGTAGTGGTCGTGACAAAAGATCACCAACGCCAATTTCCGGTCTTTGGTCTGCTGCCTCATTTCCTGAAGACATAAGCATCAAGAATAAACAATCATACACGATGAATGCGGAGCACTGTACTTACTGCTGGTGATACTTCATGCAATGCATCTGCTCCCCGTTCCAAGGACTCGAAAGTTGTGCCATTTCTTGATCGCTTACTCATTTTGCCTGGTGACAACCCTCTCTTGCGCTTTCGAAGGGTACGATCGCTTGGGATGATGGTCTTTTGCTTCAAACGTTCGTCTAATCGTGACATTGCATCCTGGATGATTGCAATGTACAGCCCAATTTGCACTTTTCCATATAGCTCAAATTTGGTCGTATCGATCACCTCACTGAGGTAAAGTGTTTGACTTGCTCGATGTCGAATTCCAATTCGTTCATATCGTCCACAATGGAAGATGAGAAATGTCGAATCTTCTCTCACCGCGTGAATCCAGCCCCGTTGAAGGTAATCATCAACTCGAGGTCTATATGGTTTGCTATGCGCATACCTATATTTTGGTTTACCAGGGATTACCACATTAGACCATTGATGTCGCGGCTGTTGATGCGTTGAGCGGCACCGATGGACAGGCGCCGTATTCTCCCGATTATAGATCAAAGTGGCCCAAGGTGGTGAAGGCGCGTCTGGAGGTACCGAAGCAGAAGCTATTGAGGGGATGTCTCCTACCGCTTGTGAAGTGGTCCACCTCGGCTTTCGAGCTCGTGTTCCTCCCAGATCTCGGATGATTTGCTCGTCTCTCCCATCCGATGAGCTCAAGAAGTACCATACCGCCAAATTTGGGTAATGTTTTTCTAATTCGCCCATCTTGTGCTTGAGGGAATCACCCAACCTAGCACCGCCCTCCGTCCCGTATCGATGGCATAGTAGTCGGATGGTTGCTGCTGCCGTTCCCAGACTTGTTTCTCGCTCTCTCCGAAGCGTGCCACCAGCCACGATTGGAAACCTCAGGAATACATCTGGATGGAAAAGCATGGCCGAGACACATTGATGGAGTACAATGCTCGCTGAGTGGCAATAGCTCACAATGCTGTCAGCTGTGTCGTCGATGGAGAAAGCCCGTTTTTCCTGCCAATACGTGGGATCGAGTAGCTTCACATTTAAGTGCTTTTCTTTGTACGAAGATGTCGTAGTGTCGCATAAATGAAGTAGTGTGGGGACGAGTTCAGGTAGTGGTTGTACAGTGATGAGTGTCAGCCGACTGTCGACATGCCTATCGAAATATGTTAAGGGAGAGGTGGAGAGTTTGGTTTCGCAAACTCCAAGTTTGTCGTTGATGATGTTAGTCCACGCAAAATGGTGTTGAAATAATCCTCCAGGCTTTCCATGATGTGATGATGGCTAAAGGAGATTCATCAACATATCGTAATTCAGGGCAGCTGCTACTTTATTCACACGGAGCAAGGCACCCAGTGGCGGGCTTACAGGTTACTATACAACTCTCTTTAAACTACATTCTACGCCCTCTGCGCCAAAGCTTTCCGCTTCTCTGCTTCTTTTTTTCGGCCTCTCTCGCGACGCTTTAGTATACTCTTCAGCCGGTAGTAGTCCCCTCTCTGAAGCTTACTGTTCTTGCCCACTTTCTGACTGTGGCCCCAACCTAAAATCGTAATAGTTTCTGTAACATTATCCCAAAGCAGGTGCTTCGCTTCTAACTTCCCGTGTGCCCATCCGGTTTTATGGACACGAGAGAGTATACCTTTGAATCGTGCCCTGTGTTTTCGGCTCATCAATAAAAGATTTGAATAGTCAAGTTCAGAAACTCACCCAACTTCATCACTGATCGTCTTATACCTTGTTAGGTCCTTCCCTCCCCATATCATCACCCACAGGCAATGATAGCTTCCTGCCATCGAGGACTGTGTGTTCACCTCGACTTCATGCTTATATAAACCCAAACTCCAAGCCAAACCCCTCCTAATTTCTGGTGATTTGCTAAGTTCGCAATAGACGGCGTATTCATTTTCTAGATGTTCCACGCCAGCATCTGCTTGCGCCATTTTCACAACTACCCTATATTGATGACCCAGCACTGTTAAAACACCCTCACACACATTCTCCGATTGACCAGACCGATCCTCTTGTAGTTGCAGGACCGCTTGAGGTGGCCCAGTAAAGTTCACATGATCAGATTCGGTAAACTCTGGATCCCGCGTGAAGTTCATTTTTGACGACTCGATCGGGAAGTAATCGTGGCCCGAGTCAGCAAGCTGGATTCGGCTGACCCCGCCTTTAAATGTTGCTTCTATGTCAAAATGGGTCTCCTGACATGGATATTAGTACTGAGGGTATGTAGGAGAACATCGACATACCTCAGGCCCTATAGCTTTGGGTTTACGTGATTTCATACGCGGGTAATCGTACTCCAAAGATTGGAAAGGATTCACGCCGCGATTCCAAGCTTTAGCGCGTTCTACTGCATCATTATAGGCAAAGATGACGAGCCCTGCTTGCAGAAGGAGGTAGTCCGGTTGCTTCTGCACGTTAATAACTGGAGAGAGCAGCAGTGTTTGCGTCTTGCGGATACGAATTCCATAGATTTCCCATGCCCCGCTTCTAATGACAACTAACGTAGTGTCTGAAGCAACGGCACCAGCCCAAACCTACCATTATATTAAAATACATGCACTTGATCGATGCGGGTCAGCATAAACGTATGAACTTGCTTACCTGTTGACAAACCCATCTTCCTTTTTGTAGTTGACTTTCTTTCATATTCTCGCTTGCAGATACAGAATCCCTAACAGTCTGAGGATACAATTTTAAGCCACGAGTTATTGTAAGTCCCACAAATAGCTGATAAAGACAAGGCATGGTCATCTCACCTGGTTCTTGAGGGGCTGCGTCGTGGCTAGCTTCATAGGTAAATCCGCATCAGGACCAGTAGGTGCCCCGCTCACTGATATTTCGTGCCTTGACGACCAGTGACAGAACTTGGAGCAGGCAGCAGAGGATTTCTTACAACGTATCCAGTGATACGGGCCCTCCTGAGAGATGACAGCGGTCATAGTGTCCAGGTCCCCAGCAACAAGACCTTTAACTCCCAGGCCATTAGGCTCGCACCTCTCGTGTCCAGTATTTTCTTGACCAACTTGAGGTCCGTCATTGCACCTGCATTCTGGCCAATGCCACAATATAGATCCAATTTCCCCTTGGCACCCGTTACGCTAAACGCTGCAGCAGGTGGATTATCCAACGTAAACTCTTTAGGATTACCAAACAATAAGAGTGATGCGACACCCAATGGTAATTGTCCAATTTGATCCCTGATTGCATCTTGGAGGTCCTTCTCGTCGGAAATAGAAATTGTGGCCTGCTCCCATGGTATACATGCCCGGGTTACTTCTTCCAAGGCATACGCCCTCTGGGCATCAGACTTAGCTTTGATAACGTCAAGCGCGCAACAAGTGAAGAAATCTGGAAGACTAGGGATATCCTTGACATGCCTCAGAAGAAGCTCTTCATGCATATGCGTATCGTAGAACTTCGGTTCTCGAGTGGAAGGCGAATAGCTTGCGTTGTAGCCAAAAATAAATTTGGGAGGCTTCTTCGAGGCCAACTCACGACGGAAATCCATGTAGCTGATACGGTAGGAGGAAGAGTTGGTAGGCATAAGAGTTGATCTAGAGAGGAATTAAATGAGATGGGATGATTGAGGGGTTGGGAGGAAATGATGGACTTAAATTCGAGCTGAGTGGTCGAATTTTATACTTTCCAGCCTTGATGGGCTTCAACGAGATCCTTTGTGCTGTGCCATCTTATCCGGGGCCAAATAAACCTGCACACAATTTGAGGCCCAACGAAGAATTCTCTACCACGAGGCTTACACATGTATTCGTGCGTGGGCGAACCACTATATTTTGGTTTCAATTGGACCCTGTTGGAGCCACAGAGGACATCGTGCCGGTGGTGCGCACGCCGGGACTTGGACAGCAATTTGGTTAATGGTAGCAATGCTACCCACTTGCCTTAGCATCTCTACCATCAAGTCTTCTAAACGAATATGGTCGCCACAACTGCACCAACGTGGAGTACATGTGCTGGTTTTCGTGAAGAATTACTTTTAGGGTATTTGAGGCCTCTTTCTCGAAATCGGAGTGAGAAAATGTCAACAATAGGCAGGACTCCAGGTAAATAGCGTCTTACAGTCGAGAGGACACTTCCGAGCCTGGGCATTCAGCGTACAGCATTCAGCCAGACAAGGAATAGGATACAACAAAAACAATCCGTTGGATGATTCCTTGTTCCCTGGAGCAAAGTGAGCAAAACACGAGGCCTAAGATCCAATTCTGCCGCCACATAAAGGTTGCGAACCTCGTTGTGCACCCACAAGCCGACTCTAATTTTTATCCTTGAATTCAGACGAGTACAAGCTGAAATGAACTCTCAGGCTCCGAATCTCGGTGAGACAGGCACAACGCCGTCATAAGGAATGGAGATAGGAGAGATAGCAACGCCTATCGTTCACTAGTATACCGCGCCTTTGGGGTTTGCGACATCAGCTGCCTGTATGTGGTCAAAAAATACATCAGAAGAGGCAATAGTGCACCTAATGATCAGCCGCAGACAGCAGATCGAAGATCATCAGAACACCCCACGATGTTATCGTTGATAGGAAAGATTGGGTCCTGGAAGTAGCACAAACGCCGACTCAAAATGCACTGCCCTCGTGTAACACAAGGAGCTCCGTTGTAGTTGTGACTGCATCGAGATCCACGCTGAACAGACAAGAACAAAAGCAAAAATTGGGACCAACAACCGTTGACATCGCTGGGAGGTTAAAAATGCTCACGTAATGAACAAGGTTCGCTAAATGGGAGTTGAGGGTTGTCACTGGCAATTGCATCCTTGTCTTTACAGCCTCGCGGTGAGTTCCTAGAATGTTCGGTAGTGGAACACTGCAACGAGTTCCATTCAGAAAGTTGAGCACTGGAATGCTTTGGTGGCCAAGAGAGATCGTGAGATGCCTCGAGTACTGTGAGCCGTGGCACGATCATGGGGATGAGGCATAACTGGCAATGACTTGACATGACGAAACTGTGCACATATGTTATCAGCAAGACGCGTAGCTCGATGACTTAGATTGGAGCGACGCACTGTAGTCATGCAGCGTTCAATATGTTCGGTGTTTAGAGGTGTTGAAACGTTGAAGACTTAATTGTACCAGTGGCCGTAGGGCTCTTGCCAATCAAATCAAACAACCGACGCCCTAGCTCTCCTACCGTCTCAGGCCCTTCACAGTACCAATGTCGACTACGAATCAAGACTCTGAACCCCTTGATCTCTATGAAATTGCCCTCCTGCTCAACTATGAGAGAGCGTCTACGGAACCTCGCTTCCGTCACGCCAAACTGCGCGAAGTCGCCAACGAGGAAGTCAACTTCCAGACCATTGCACTCAAACATGATGTCTGCGATTGTCGTCCTGCAGCTAAATCAGGCTTCGTTTTCGACATAAGTCCTCCTAAAGGGACTTCTAGTACAAGCACAGGCAAAGGCAAACAAAGGGGATCGTCCAACGATGGCAGCAGAGCTGACGTCGATGACGGTGCCGAGCCGGATCTCCCATCCAACATGCTCCCAAACCCCGTCCCATGACAACTTCAATTCTACAGCCAGAAAGAGCTGGAGACTATCTACTGGCAAGCCAGGGGACATGACGGCTGCTTCATTTGCATCGCACTCCTGCAAGCCTTCTTCGACCTTTATCCCTCGGACACCCCTCTCCACGTCCGTACGTTGAATGACGACTATGTCACCAAGATTTCTACGCGGGCCATTTCAGAGATGGATTTGGTAGGGCCGAAGTTGATGACGCTAGTCGCGCTACTGCCCACGAACCAAATCTTGACGACCCGAGAAAGCTCGAGCATGCCACATTCCGTGATGGGGTTCAGTCGTCCAAAAGAGGGAAACTTCAATATTGAGACTGTGCTTGATATGGCGTCAATGCAGTTTGACGATGAAGGCCGTGGGCTTAACGGGCGGAGCACCTTTGTGTTGGAGTCTTTGGATGCGTGGTACGACCGCACCACGAAAGTCGCGTATAGCGCTGACATGGAGAACGCGAAAAAAGTCTGCACGTATTCAGGGGACCCCGAATCCTGCGTGGTGGAACGCATTGCGAGGAGGGTGAAAGAGCGTTGGGAGAAGAGGGAAACTGAGTCATGGTGTGGCCATTGCGGGTTACCGAATAGCTTGAAGGAGATGAAGAAATGCTCGAATTGTCAGAAGGCGTGGTATTGTGATGGTGTACACCAGAAGGCAGCGTGGCCACTTCACAAGAGGTTTTGTTCGAAAGGCCCAATCCAGTAGGGTGGCGAGTCAGGGTCTCAGGAGTATTGTGGAGATGACGTTCTGTAACATGTAGGTTAACTAGCCAGGACTCTTGTTGTATCTTGTACGTTGTAATATTTGAATCCGCCAGTGCCAACTACGTGACGACGAAGGACGATGATGTCTGTTGCCCAATTAGTAACGAATCGGGTGGAAAGGTATATCAAAGCAGTACGCGTGTAAGGTCCATTGCATGGCTGCTTGACCTTTCGCTCGACTGCAACTGTTTCGATCATACTTCTCGTCAAAACTATAGTCTCGCCGTCGCCATCGTCCTCGTTGATCTTCTTGAACAGCAATCCGCATTCATGCAAAGCGAATGCTGCGTCTTCAATGCGGAGGTTGGTGGCCTTGGCTAGCTCTGCTAATGTGCAGCGTATGGTTATGTGTGTTGTGGCACTACCATCCGAGTTCTGTATTGTCTCAAATTCCTTGAGTGAACTTGGGATCTATGCCTAGTTAGACCACCTAAGCCAATCACAGGATGAGCAACCAACCTTGAGAGAAGCAGCATCTAAATTATCCATGTCTTCGGCATCCCATCCTTCAACACGCTTCTTGCGTTTGGTCATGTTCTCTTCCCCATCTAACGCTGAACTCAGATCGGGAAAACCACTCAACATAACTGCCTTCGGTATTTCAGCAGGTAGACACGATAAAACTCGCGTGTGGGAAAGAGGTAAGAAATCGAAATGCTATTTGTTCCCAAAGTCAATCTGGTGATCGTGACATCATCTGTTAGAATTTCCGTCTTCGTGTACAGTATTGACCTACGCCTTCACCACCGAGACTCTCCAGGTGGCCATGGCAAGAGACATTGATACCCCGCGAAACGCACCTTGTGCTCTAATCTCACTAATCGGTGCAACTCCGTTATCAGGCAGTGGGGGCGTCCTCAGCGCGTCCCCTAGCTGTTTTCCTGTAAGTAAATCAATATTTTTTACCATCTATTGTTCAGTGATTGACATGAAAACCAGAATAGAAAGCATGACACTCACGGTGTACTTATTCGACTTCCCATGTTAATGTACCAGAAGCAGACGAAATAACACGAGTAGAATGGTGTGATCACTTCATATTTGCAAAGTTCTCTTCAATTTATTGCCGCCAACGCCTTGACCCACCCCATGTCGCAAGGCGCCGGCGGCAAGGCACTGTGTCCAGAAGGTTAATAATATATACAATACACGAACCTAATAATGACATGCTAAGTAGCATGCTAATTCATTACAAAATGTCTAGCACATCACACAAGGCAACGATCAATCACAAACGCTGAAGGACTAACTCATAGGCTACAGTTCAAAGAGCCACAGAAAGCAGATGAAAGTACACTGATGTCAAGGTCCCTAGGAAATCACGACATAAGATCAGCACTACATGGAGGTGAGAGATGGTGACCGAGGAGGGTCTGGATTAGTAACATGAGCCAATCGACCCGACGTCACGACTGGCTGGGGTGGTGGTTGCGGATTCTCGGTGGCCCCAGTTTGGATCGTACCCCCAACCTCGACTCTCCAACTCTCATAACTAATGGCTCCAGCCTCGCCCGACCCCTCTCCGGAGGTTCCCCCCGATATATTAGCCATCGCTTCTATCGGCGTAGAACCTTCTCCCAGCGTCGCTTGGTTCGATTTCGATTGGGGGGTATTGTCTCCACTAGGACGCGTAGATGAAGAGGCCGTGGGTTGGGTCGCTGTCCGACCTCCCGGGGAATAAGGCGGCGGGTTATATCTCCTTGGAACCCATGACGCCACAATGCTGGTATACAAGCTTGCCCCGCCATCCGGTGGGGCATCAGGTTGATGAAACGTCCCTTCTGAAGGCCTAACTTTGCTAGGGGATGCGGTTTGACCTGCAGTACCAGATTGAGCAGTGAAAGGGTCAATAGGACTCAATCCGTGGTCAGTTTGTCGTAATGCGGCCGGATCAGCCGTTGAGCCTTCATTACCATTGTTATGGCCCGTAAATGGGGTTGTAATGTAGTCTGTAGCACATAGTGGGGAACTTGTCCCTACAAGGGCATATCCAAGAGGATTGGATACGTCAGCCCTGGATGATGATAAGATAAATGGGAGCGTGCTCGCGGAGTGTTCGTGTTTGCGCTTGACCTGGAACGGGGGTTGTGAATGGACACTGCTTTGTCGGGATAACTTGCCACCCCTCCTCTTTTTGATGATAAAATATACAACGACTATGGCGATAAGCAGTGCGATACCCCCAATCACGCCACCGGCTACCATTCCAGCTACATTAGGTGGATCCCTTTCGGGAGACGTGGGTGGAGGATCCGGTGGGGCTAGAGGTCCGGTTAGCACAGCCTTCTCACTGATAGAAATAAGTTACCTTCGGAAGCCAAAGTTTGAGCAGCATCCACGTCGAAGCGAGCGCGGGGCCATTCCATTGCTGGTAGATCGTGGGGATAAATTTGCACCACCTCTAACGAGGAGAGGAGAAAAGAACCGTACGGTTTTGAGTCGCCCAATAAGGAATCGCGGATTCATCGGGAAACTCTATATGTTGGGGCCAGTATCTATCAAGGAGAAATCATGGAGCTCCTATGCTTGAAGAGACGATTAGCACGACGTACTTGTCCGATTGAGCATCCTGCGGGCATTGTGCAATATACGGAGACCAGCTGAGTTATGTGGCTATGAGATTGAAATGATAACCAACAACATGAATCTCACTTTTGGATGTCGTCCTCTTGACCTTGACACGCTGTGCAGCCACTCAGCAGGTTATAGGCTGCCCAAGAGCTGTAATCGAAATAACTGTTCATCTTCAACTTGTATCAACAACAATATCCTTACCAACTACACGCATTCGCCGTTGTTGAATTGGGAAGATCATAGTGGTGATTATCAGACAATCCATCAATTATCCAAGCTTCAAGCGTAGATCGCAGTCGTGCATAAGTTGCAGCACATATTGAACCTAGTCAGAGCTCTCGCGAATTCAGAATTGCAACTGCAACTTACTTCCTCCCGCACACGCAGCTAAAGCATACGCTGCAACCAGGCATGGCGTCTGTTGCCTCCCATTATCGAGCCAAGCATATTCCGACAGACAAATGGCCGATGTTTGAGGGCTCCGCTTCTGCAACAGCATTCGTACAGCAAGGATGTTGAAATCTATTGTCGGCCAGCGAGCGTGGGATATGTACTCCTGTTATGGAAGATCGAAATTACAGTCTGAAGCGCCTCGTTGCAAGGCCCAACGGTGGCCGACAACACTTCAGTGGCAAAGATTGAATGGTGAACGGGAGATGAACGAAAGAGAGGACGGTCGAAGCAATTTCACAGCGGGGCAGGACTAATATGAATGATTGCAGTGTGACAACTCAAAAGACAACCACGGACAGCCAAATGTAGTTAGGCGCCAATCAATGTTAACCCTGAAATCAAGGGGTTCCAACAACTAACCCTGATCTCCATCAATGACGGGATTCAACTTGCACACAGCAAGGAGTGCATATGTGAACAAGACATAATTACTAGATGAAATACAGATAACACATAACAACCCCTAAAGCTTAAATAATGAGTATAGTGTACAAGGTAACTTCAATCTCGGTTGAGAAGCAGCCTGTAGCAGACGACATTTGTAGCCTCAGTTGCGGGCTGCACTCGATGTGGGGTCGGGTTGCCCATAACTGGACGCATTAACGTGCGCAGGCTAAAGTCTTTAATTCGTCAGGGAGAAAGCCGCGACGGAGCCGATGTCAACCTTGAGGGAAGTGATTGTACGTGATGTCGAAGCGCCCCTCCCGGAAAAAGGACAACATCCAAAAAGAGGTCCGAGGTCACCGTTTGGGCGCTGAAAACCAGAAAGGCCATCAAAGAACCATAAGGGGCCGAATTTTAGCTATATCTCCCTCCGTTCCGAAGGGGAGGAAGATCGTGGCGGATCAGGATTTACCACATGTGGCCTATTCGCCGTAAACCAGGTTGGTCTACGCGGGGAACGCGATGGTCTTGCAACGAATTCTACTTGTGCAGCCTCAGCTCCCCCACTGGATATTGTCACCGCATCCGCTTGTCCTCCAGGAGTGGTGTTGAAGCCAGAGGAGGGCACCGCACCGTTATTTGCTGGGACTGGTGCCTGAACGGATGCCCTCCTTTGTCCACTAGGCGAAGAGGGTGTTGTGCGTATTGCTTCGGACTCGCCTCGCTGCTCTGCCGCCGGCGAATAAGGTGGCGGATTGAATCTCCGAGCTGGTGGAGATGGGATACTTTCGGTGCTGACAATCGCAAAGTTGTTTCCCAGGGATTGGGGTCTCACGCGAATGCTTTGGTGGTGGTGGTAGTGTGATTGATTGACGGCATGGATAGGGACTGTGTTCTCTGTGCCTGTTGAAGTTCTCATTCTACTCACTGTTCCATCAATACGCTGCAGAGGTGGTGACGCAGTTGGGGTGACTACTGCGTTTATATGGTGATTATCGAGACTCGTCAACGGAGAAGTGATGTAGGAAGCAGGCCAGAGCGATCCAAATCCGGAGCTATGTGAGTTATTCGCCATGGTGGAGCCAGATAACGGGTAATGAGGGTAATGTTGCCGATTCACATCGACGAAGGCGGGCAGGGATGGGGTGTCTGCTGATGGCTTCACTTGTTCGGCCCGTCTCCGCTTGATGACGAGGACAACGATCAAGATCACTGACGCTAGGAAAAAGAAACTGCCAATAGCTATACCCACAACAGCGCCTATTGCGAGCGAAGAACTGCCCGTGGAAGCCGGCGAAGGAATGACGTCTGGCCGACCTAGAAATCGTGTTAGCAAGAGGTCTGAATGTCATTCCTTCAAGTTGGTCATACCTTCTGCCCACAGAGATTTAGCAGAAACTACACTGAAACGATCTGAAGGCCAGTTCGGCGCTTATGAGACGTTATGAGAGGGCGCGTACGGTCGTTTAAAGCAATGGCTCACGGTTCGTAGTTGCCCAGTATGGGATTGCTGACTGTGGTGGAAAGGGTATTTTTGGGGGCCAAAACCTATTGCAAACGCGCGTATTCTTGTTGGAGTTATATAATGCGATAGATTAGCTCGCGATTACCTACGTGTCTGAGCGCGATTCAGGTGGGCAATATTCAACGAAAGAAGGCCAACTAAATGCCACGAGAATTACTTAGATGATTGGGTAAAACTGTAGTTATCAGACTCACCTTTGTGGTGTGACTCCTTGGCAGGCCGTGCAACCACTCAACAGATTATACGCCGTCCACGAACTAGAGCCCACGCCAAGAATCAACTACCCAGCTGCTAGACATGATATCAGAATCTTACCAGTAACAAGGATTAGCTGTCGTGGCGTTTGGAACATCGTATTGTTGATTCGGCAACAATCCTTCAATCATCCATGCTTCAATCAACAGTGGTTGTGAGCCAATCGCTGCAAACAGAATGAGCACCACTTACAGCCTTCCGCACAAGCTCCAAGCGCGTATGCTGCCACTAAACAAGGTGTTTGCGCCTTTTGGTTATCGAGCCAAGCGAAATCGAATTGACAAAGTGCCGAGGTTTGTGCAGAACGTGAATCTAACATTGCGACGTGAGTTTTCGATGAGCGCTAAGTTCCAGTGTTTCCAAATAGAAAGCAAGAGAAGAATGAAAATCGAAGAAATCGGGACCGCCGGCGGTGAGTGTTAAAAGAGGTGAAAGTGGCCGCAGAGTCACTATGAGGACGAGGGCAGTGCCACTGGTTAAGAGACTATGGTAACAGGGAGAAAGGGACTAGCCAGGCGCCTATCAGCGCCCACTTTGCACTGCGTACAAAGTGCAGCTCCCCTCGAGGTGCCCAAGAGACCAGGTGGTACAGCACAGAATGAGTGCAAAAACGTCAAGCCACCGCCACTCCACCCCAATGGTACCTGCCAAGCACAAATCGCTAAGCGACTACCACGCGTCAAACACTCATAAAAGGAGAACCTACACAGCGAGCGTTCAAGAGAATAGCGTCTTTCACCGAATTGCCTTGCTCTGCGAATTTGGCGCCAGACAGAACTCTACAAAAATTGGTATTTTTATACGCGTCAATCAATGGATCACCATGATGGGCACTGTCAATGTAGCCCTGCGCTTGCCCAAACTCTCCCACTATAATAGGTTTGCTATCTGGTGTTGACTTATGCATGCTGCCTTTATCAGATCCTTCAGACATACCACACCGGAAAGGAGCGATCAAATGCCTCATCATGTCTTTCGCACATGGCATTCCTTCCTTCCTCATCACCATCATGTAAGTGCTCTAGACTTAAAGTAATAAGAATCTGCTTATCGCCCTTACGACACATTTTCTCAGCTGACTTGCCTTGAAAATGCTCTCTGTCAATGTGCTTGAACTCCGTCTTCCGCTCTCATGGGTGATCGCCAGGGCCAATTACACTCAAAAAAGTATGACATGAATCTTGAATATGTCACAACGCCAGCACTTGACCTCGTGAAAAAGTCATAAGTCCAATTAACGATAAGTTGATATACCTAATCCAACTAATGACGATCGCCCAAAGGTCTCTTTAACTCCATATTCTCGAGTTCATCATCAGTGCCCTTCTGGACTTGAGCTCGAAGTTACCCGAATACTCCTCCAACGGGTTCTCCTCAGGATCTGCATACCTGCGGATAACAACACGAGCTTCCAAAGGGACCACGCAGTAAGGACCAGACCTTTCACCTCTCCCATTTTCACGTCCTTTCCGGCACCGAAGCCAGCACCAGGGACCCATAAATTGGCTCTCTTTCTAGATAGCTCGGGAGCTCAACCCTCAGGTTCAAGTGAATGTATTACATGAAAGGAGCGTGAAGGCGAAGGGCGAGGGAATAAGGAGCCTTTCCTCTTCATCCTATCACTTCTTGTTCCTGACTGAGGAGTTCGCGAAGGAGCGAAGACGACGGCAGCAACAAAGTTCCGAGTACAAAAGCGAACGCTAAATAGCCTACACCCACATGCATGATGCCTTCCTCGTTCTGGGTCTCATATTGAGGCCTATTAACGCCTTGCTAAGGGATATTAATGAAAAAGCGGACCTAGACGACCGCCAGACTGGGTGCTATCACCATTCCGGCTACGTTTGCCGCACGCCATGGTTATGGCTCCTTGGTACTACTTGAGTATACCAGAGAAAAGATGGGGTGGATTGTGATGCGTGATGTATGATGGTTGATGCGAGCACTCCGACGAATATCCAAGGCAAGGTCATCTCGGACATGCCTTCAACCATCATCACAAGCGAGTATAACGGTGCTGGTCAACAGGTCTCATTGTCACATCGCGGGCGCGGGTAGGTACATTAACAAACATTAATCGACCATTGCTCGTAGTCGGATAGAAGTAGGAGGGTCCCACAATGAATAAATAATAAAGAGCGAAATAATGTCCGGAAATAGCGGTAAGGAGTCGGGAATAGGTATGAAAGCAGGTGTTAACATCAACTACTCGTGATGGGCAATCGACACGCTAGTACCGATGTGCCATCTTTGAGTGGCGATATATAGCAGTTCATAAATAGGATGTGTCCATAGATAGTTTTGGGGGTGATCGTGAGGTAACGGATGACAGGAGGTAGGGGGATAGCGGGTTTGACAGGAGGAAGAGAAGCTGAAGAGGGAGTCACGAGCCGAGGAGCTAACATTATGATGAGGTAGTACAACTCTTCAGTCAGTCAGTCCATGAGTGGTTTAAGTCTTTTACACAAAATCTGAAGGTATGAAAAAAAGACAAAGCTATCGGAAGCCTGCGAGATAGCGAAATAAAACATCAAAAGAACAAAATTGAGGGAGGGATATACATCATCAACCCAAAAAAACCCAGAAAGAAGCAAGAAGACAAACGAAGAGATAAAAAAGAACAAATAGAGCAAAGAACATCACCGGCGCCATGAGACAACACAACCCCCTCACAGAAAGATCATCAACTCAATCTCTCAAATATCCACACCTCTGTGATTCATTGGAGACGGAGTCGGGGGCGTAGCATCGAGATCCGGATTCGTAACTTGTGGCAGTCCCATATGCTGTTGATTCACCAACACCCCACTCATCCCAGTCGCAATGGTATCTCTCGCTCTTCCACTCGTTACCGTAACGGGGCTCAGAACCCCCGCAGCCCCCGGCAAATTACCAGCCCCTCCATACGACGTCTCTCCCTCGCCAATGTTCGTGGCAGCATCGTTCACAACACTATTAGCCGCACTTGCACTCGTCCCACTCGTGGTGCTGCCACCTGCCACACTTCCGCCCCCGACAACTCTTGCTCCTGGTATCTGTCGTGACGAGGACCTCGAATGATGCGTATCCACAGAAGCTTGGTTTCCTCTATGCGTCCTCGCCGATCGACCTGTAGCTAGCGTCTGTGATGAGGACGAGGGCCCGGACTTCTCCGCCCTCATCGGGGTCGCGGTGACAACCTCTCCCTCCTGTTGATTTAATGCCGGCGAATAGGGTGGTGGGTTCAACCTCCTGGCAGGCCCAGTGGCGGGGGCAACATCCATAGGAATAGCCGTAGCACCATTAGGCGGTGAAGTGGGTGAATCATATCCCACAGGTCGAACTTTACTATCTGGAGGAAATTGCGTAGTCATATTGGTGGCATGGGGAAGCATAAACGGTTGGATGTTAAGCTCCGCAATGGTCCCGACTGAACTGCCAACGGTATGTCCATGGCTTCGTCCCCCTGTTGGTGATGATCCTGTCGCCGCTGGTGAGGGAAGCGGAGGCGGCGAAACAGGCATGGGGGACATAGGAACGGCGCTACCCGGGCCCGAGATGACTGAGAACGAGGTCATACTGCTGCTATGTCCATGGGTCGTCGTAAATGGAGAAGTAGTATAGCCCCCTGCACTCGTAGGAGACATTGTGTCCAGCCTAGCATAACCTCCAAAGTCGTTTACACCTGGAATCTTGCCAGAACCGTCCGAGAATGTGCGACCATGCCCAGAATCGACGTAGGTCCCATTGTATGACATGGGCGGCTGTGGGTATGCTTGTGCTTCCTTTTGTTTTCGGGCCCTTCTTCGTCTAATCATAATGAATGCGATAATGGCGGCTCCAACGATTAGTAAGACGCCACCAACGACACCTCCAACGATTGCACCGATTGGTGGACCTGACGGTGCGGTACTATCTGGACCTCCAGGTACGGAGTCGGGTCGACCTAATAGAATCAAAGCCTGGTGAGAGACTGCCGGATACAGTGTCGGGCGGATTACCTTCTGCGGCAAGGGCTCTGGCTGCACTGACATCGAATCGTGCACTAGGCCACTTCGTCGCTGGTGGAACAGGCGGTGTCAGTGGGCAGAGTCTAATCGGGGAGAGGCGGATCGCAGGACTCACGGTCTTGGGTTGCCCAATAAGGAATTGCAGAGTCCTGGGGGAAGGTAATTTGTGGAGACCAGAATCTAGGTATGACACGTCAGGAGGAGGACCTATATGCAAGCAACGAAGACAAACGAGCTGGATTGTAGATCTCTTGGGCAGTCTTGAATATAGGGTGACCAGCTGGGAGGGCGTGGCGAGTCAGGTTAGAGAAGGTTTTCAGCCATAGGAAGATGAACAACGTACTTCGTGATTGATGCTAGTTGATTTTGGCAGACCGTGCATCCGTTGAGGAGATTATAAACTGTCCATGAACTTGATAGAGAGTGTGATGTCAACCAGGGCATCCAACTGAGCAGCGATTTCCAACCCACCATGAACATCGATTCGCAGTCGTACTGTTGGGCGGGTCGTAATGATGGTCGGGCGACAGAGCATCGACCGTCCATTCTGCATGTTGCGCCCAAAAATAGGGACATATGGAGGGAGAAATGGGTGATAAACTCTTCAGAATAGTGTTCTTCGGGGGTGGCAGGATAAAGTGAAAGTGAAAGGTGAAGTTGATGACTTACGACCACCCTGACAAGCACCCAAGGCATACGCTGCAATCAAGCACGGTGATTGATTCTTTCCATTATCCATCCATACGTATTCGGTAGCACATATTGCGGAGGTCTGCGGTGCGCGCTTTTCCAACATCATGATTGTGGTAAAGGGTTGCAGGGAATGAATGTGGGACTTTGTGCGTTTCTAGCGTGTTGTGCGTTGGGCGCTCTGGGAAACGAAGGGAACGAAGGGAGAACTAGGATGGAGAAAGACGAAGGGAGAGGTGGTGTAGGTTGAAGGTAGGATGAGAAGTGGAAGAGGGCTGAGTATAGTTTGGGAGCGCGGTAGTTCGGCGAGAATGGAAGGGATGCCGGTCTTGTGTGGTGCTGAGGTGTCGTGGTCAGCAGAACTGGAAGTGGTAAAGGCCCGGAGATGGCGAGGCCTCACTGCGGCAAGATCAGATAGCAAAAAGCAAGCTCTGCCCTTTTGTTATCCGCTATGAGAGCATTTCAGTAATGTGGCACCTACGCCACACCAGGATGCTTGATGGTCAGGAGCTCACCTTTGCCCGGGCACCCTACGCAACCACAGTTTGAAGCCTGAGCTTGCCTGAGTGGTGGAAAAAGTGAGGATGTTGAGTTCCTAACTCGGACGGTCCGTGAGCGCTGCAAGGACAAATGGGGCAGGGGCCAAGGATATCAGCGGTGATGGAGAGATAGGCAAGAATCTCGTCACAATGTGGCAGTTCTTTCTCGTCCTCTCCGCGGTCCAAGTGGTTCAGTTACGGGCGGCAAAGTTGACAGGATCGCAATGAGGGTCGTGAAATGTCGTGTGCGGGCCTTTTTCTATCGTGACAACGCGCTTGAAACTTGAGCAGAGTAAATGGGTGGGAGATAAAGGCACTCTGTAATTGAGCTGGCAAGGAATGTGCGTTTTTTTGATGGCAAACGTTCGACATGGCGATACCTTTCTCCAGATCAATTTGGCAGTTGCTGTGCTGCGCATTGCCAGCTTGCCTCGTTTTTGGCTCAGGGTGTTGCGGCAATTAAGCAGTAATCCCCACTCAGTCGGTAGAGTTGTACTTGCGAAATGAAAGGCAATTGGCCTGGTTATGCGCCCAGGTTCGAGCACAAGTTGAATGCGCTGTATAGTGTTTTATCGCCTGCATTGATCGTGGCGGCCTCACGATGCTGACGCTGGGATGTCGTGAGCAAGAATGAGCACAGGTGAGTCATAACCAATAGAACAGGTCAGCCTATACGAAACACACGCATTTATGAGTCGAGGAGCCCAGCCGCAGGCGTAGGGTTGTAGTTGAAACTTTCAACTCGGACACTTTCGTATCAGAGCGGGTGCATCAGTGACACAACCGAGTAAGCAGTTCCATCCTGGTGCATGTCGAACTAAGTAATTTGAAAGCCTCAACTACTCTAAGGCTGGTGCTATGCGTTCACCACCATATCAGATCAGCCCAACATGTCCGCTTCAAACCTGCAGGTGATCATTAAAGCATCTCTACATATACCCCAGGGAAGCAGAACCTGCATATGCACAAAACACAAAATAAACTCTAGATCTCAGGCTCCGTCATCCATCACGGAACCTCTTGCCTATTACCCACTAATATCCGTGCCGCCCGAAGCACCATCCAACACCTTCGTCATCCCGCCAGCATCTCATTGGACGAGATAATGATGACGAAGGACGGATCACGAAAACCCCAACCACCCGAACCTCCATCCACCCAGCATCAAAAAATATGAGCATAACTCCTAGCATATGACACGCGCTCAGGATCACTCAGCCCGGGCAACAGCCAACAGGGTCTCAGTAACCGTCGGCCTGCCTTTCTTCGCCCTTTCTCCTGTCGTCCCCGAGTCCACATCCATACTCTCGCTATTTTTATCATCCTTCTCTAGTTCTCTTTTCCTCTTCTTTGCCAAGAAATGCAAATATTCCATGCTATGCCGTGGTGCTGGTGGCCGAGGAACGTTCATAGGCGGTGCAGCGAACCATAACAGCTCATTTGTCACTGGATCCCTGTCAAAGTGCTTTGCTGCAAGGAGGAAGAAGGAAGGGGAACGAATAAGTAAGTTGCGTGAATTGGATTCATAAAACAAGCTGGCGCAGAACAAAGAGAGGAAACTTACTTATCTCTGGTGCTAGCTTCTCTATCTGCGGATTGGACCCAAGGACTGCCAAACCACCAGCAGCCGTGATAACAGATCTATCCCCTCCGCTTGGATAAGCGCCCGCAGCTGTACCCCTATAACCCATGTACTGATTCTGATATTGCTGTTGATACGTATACTGCTGCTGTTGCTGCGCTGCTTGCTGATACGCATACTGTTGTTGCTGGGCCTGTTGAAGCTGTTGGACGGCGGTCTGAGGGTACACGGTCGCTTGATAAGTAGTCTGCGCTGTTGCATTACTAGAAGCAGCTACAGCAGTACCATTCACCGCCCCGCCCTTCTTCGTAGGTGTTTCCTGCGCCGCCGATGCGGCAGATGCACTAGCCACCGCCGCAGTGGTCGAGGCGCTGGCTACATTCCTCCTCGGCCTATTCCTCGCCAAAGACCCTTCATCCCCCGCTCCCGCACCACTTCCACTCGCAGGGGCAGCCTTCTCCGCACCAGCACTCGCATCGATCAACCCACCCGGCCCCTTCTTCCCGCTCTTCTCCAAAAACGGACTTGGACGCCTAACTGGAGATACCGTCTTCTCAAATGGATAAATCGGCATAAACTCTGTGCTCTTCCTAACTTCCTCCGGCACACACGAGTTCCAGTTTTTGATTTTCACAAACACCCGTTCGCGGTCATTGTATCGACAATCGCAGACGTAGAGTGGGAACCCTGGGTACCAGTAAGGAGGACGCGGCCGTCCACGGATGTGACGTGCTGTGAATTGACAAGCAATTTTTTCGATTATGTCTTCCACGGGGTGGTCCGCAAAGTGGCCTGTTGAAGGGGTATCAGTAAAGTAGAATATAGAAATGAGAGGGGCACGGCCGAAACGGAGCGAACGGGGCGAAGATATGTACTTTGACAGCTTCGTGATGACTCCACAGTAGGATCATAGTAGATTATCCAATGAAATGGAAATGGAGGGGGGGAGTAATCAACAATGATTCAACTTACTGGTTTTGAAAACCTCTCCTTCCCAAAACTCACGGCTAGCATCGTGGAACGTCTGTGGATCGACAAGAACCACGTATGATTAGTACATCCACCACGAACCGAACATGAAAGAAGGAAGCCTAAAATAATTTCCAAGAGAGGTTAGAACCTTACCTGTTCAGGTCGGAAGTACCAAGAAACAGTGATACCAGGTTGTCCTTTCTTGCTTCTGGATTGGCAGAAGAAAGTGCATACGGGGATAACATATATGCAAGGAAGCGAGAAAGAACAAGCATCAGTAATTCGATAAGATGAAATTGATATCGGCAGATGAAACATAGGTGGTCCAGTAAAAGAGACGTACACTTCATCCGAAGTCCAACATCTAAACACCTGCGCGACAATCGGTCTACTTGGGTCATCAGGGTTACTCAGGTGGACCCAATCGGCCAGTTTGACCGTCCAGCCTTTGTAATGCAGAACATCAACGAATGTCCTATCCTTCGAAGATACTCGGAACGTAGTAACACCGGTAACACCGTCAGCTGAGTCCTTCGCGTCGCCACCAGCGGATACAGCTTTAGCATTCCCTGGTCCGGCACGCAGAGATGCAAAGTTGGTCGAGCTAGTATATGGAGGGCCCGTTGGTGGACTAGGGGATGTGAGCGCTTGATATAGTCTCTTATACCGGGCCAAAGATTAGAAGAATTTCGAGGAGAAACAGACTGTGCTTACCTGTAGGAGTAGGATCTGGCCATAAGATTCAGTATTTGGTTGATGCCATTTCCGAGCCTTCTCGAATAGCTGGCTCATGGCCAAATCAAAACCTTGAGCAGTGAATTCTTTCGCTTTTGCGCGTTTCTGCGGGCGCTCAGTTAATGATGAGCATTGCCAAACTCCGAATTCCTCACCTCTATTATCTTGATGGAGAGCGGGTCCTGCACCAATGCAGAGTGGGAGACGGATCAAAATATTATGAAGGTTGAACTTACGGAAGACGATGTATTCGGAATCGATGGTTCCTCTGGTACTACGTCAAGTGCTGCTGCTACTCGATTTCCACTACACAAAAGAGATTAGTCGTGGCACAGAGCACCTGTTTGAAGCGAACGCACGCAGCATCCTTGTGGCTTTTGACAGCATGAGTAATCTCCATCATACGTTCCTATTACAAGACAATGTACGGAAATAAAGACAAGGCAATTAGGGTAAATAATGAAGGAGCATACCGAGGACAAGCTTTCATTCCAACCCTCTTCGCCAAACCCAGGCCATCTCGGCAACCCCTTCTCGAGTTGTCTGACAATTTCTTCGTTCTCCGGATATCCTTCTTTACCCCCACCGCTCCCATCAACTTCCATAGGCTCAGGCGACGTTCCACCAATATCAACTTCTATGTCGGGTGTTGCTTGTCTTTGGGTTGACTTGGGTCTTATCGGTATGGGCTTATTGTGGTAGCTTGTACTCGCCGTTGGCGTCTGTACAGTGGCTGGCGTGGAAGTGCGTTTCTGTGCGGGCGTAGCAGGTGCTTGAGATGTTTGAGGTGTGAGAGAGGATGAGGGTTCCTTCTTGGTTTGTAGTGCGACGGAAGGCTGAGGTTGAGGTTCTGCGAGTTGCTTATGAACCTTTTGAGGGGCGGCTGGAGGGGGCGATGATGAACGAGGAGGTGGTAATACATTACGTTTTCGCCATTCTGTGTCCAAGGTATTCTTTGAACTTGAGGTTCAGTAACACCAATACACACGAGCGAAAGATGAACGCACCTTTAGAGTCTGCGCATCAAGAGCAATCTGACTCGTCGGTTCGTTGTAAAATAAAGCGTTCCAAAACACCAGGGAGAGGTCCGTATAGACATCCAATGGATCTTTAAACCGCCCCTTTTCAACCCCCGCTTTGATATTATTCAAACAACGGGGTTCAGGAATGACCTATCCACAACCCGCAGTTATGGACGACACCACATCAAAATCATGTGCGTGCGTAATAGGTGACGAAGGAAGTCACGCACCTCATAGTAGTGGGGCCATTCGTTTCGATCTACCAGGTCCATGAACATGGAGCATAGTAGCCGCTTGCCACGAGGAACCGTCTGCGAGGTCACTGCAGATATGACTTCTTCTATGGCTTGCTTTTGCACAGAGGTAATCGGCATGGTGAGCAGGCGTTCAGCCAAGACTTTAGCAGACGCGTTTGTCCAATTCGCTCATTTGGTGCCCTATTTGGTCTTGATTGGCAATGGAAGCAATGTCAAATACGTTCAAACAAGACACGGGAGCATGCGCGTTGGGCGTGTATGTGGGCGCACCTTGTGCTACAGGCAATAAGCATTCATGTCTGAATAACTCGTCGATAAGGTGACTATTAACGACCGCGCAAATGCAGTCCGTTTCATATATATAACCATAGAAAGCATAAGCATACTCCAATCACATAACCTATCCACCGAGGAATGAAGACAACCATAGCAGAAGAACCAATCCCGCATCAAGTGAAGCACGGAATCAGTATACTTTTCAGCAAACAAGAACTCGTCCCAGCATAAATCCTCCGTTCCCACCCAAATTCATACCCCTCACCTCTCTTCCGCCACTCAACCCAAATCCCAATCCAGGACCCGGTAAGACGTCTCTCCAACCCGTAGGATGATATGGCGTCGACGTAAAGTTGTCATCCCAGGAATCTCTTTCCTCTTCGGGCAAATTCCTTCTCACCGGCGGTAAAGGGACAGACGTCGTTTTGAAGTAATCTTCAGATGTCAGGTTGAAGTTTAATAACGAATCCGGGATCCATTGTGATGGCGAAGGTGCTCGACGTCGACGCTTTGTCGCAGGTTTGTTGGGTTTCGCGATCGATGGGCTTGATGATGATGGTGTGAGATTTTGGACCGCCGCCGATGCTTTTCCTAATCTTGCAGGTCCTCCTCCCATGGTCGTTCCTGCTGTGACTGCGGTGGTGTTAGAGTTGTTAATGATCGTGCCGGATGCATGTTCCGTCTTGATCGACAACTTGTCATCGCTTGGAGGCATTAGGACTATGACCGAAGTCCGATGAGCCAAGTGAACGTTACCTTTTGACGCGCACACCGCTGTCCGTACTACCACCATATTGGCCGTAGGTGTTTGGCTCATTGGTTGAAGAAAGTGCTGATGATGAAGCCGTGCTTTCCGGTGGTGATCCAGAAAGCGACTTTGCTGCAGTGTTGACTGGCTTCAAGATGCATCGACGGACATGCCGGTTCAGGTTTGAAGCAACGCCGAAACGACGACCGCACGTATCACACACGAATGCTAAAGATAGAGAAGAACAAGGGAGGGAGAAATAATCAAAGAAACGTGTTAGTAACCTTGTCTGCGGTTTCATTTGAAAGTGACGCCATAAATGAAGAACTAAGTGACATATCAAAGGGACGTTTCTCGGATTCGGACAGCAAGGTGAATGTATGAGGAGGCGGAGTGCGAAAGATGAAGCTCGAAAGACAATGAATGAATTGGAAAGAGATCAATCACCTTTCTCTCCGGTGTGCACAAGCAAGTGCTGTAGCCCAAGCGGTGCCGATATCAGCCTGGTGTCAATCACGTTGAAGGACGACACTCGATGATGCTTACCTTTCTGAGTGTACTTGGACGATCAAACCTATATCACGATCGATCGAGCGTCAGTATATTGTCAAACACCCAGGAGGAAAGGAAGAAATACAATGGTGGTGGGGACATGGCGGGCGGTAGGGGACAGTGCAAGATGGGGTCCAGACAGAAGGAAGAAGAAAAGGGAAGAAGCAAGGTAGGAAAAAATTATAAGGGTACCAAAGGCTAAACCAAAACTGACCTCTTATGACACATAGTACATGCATGCTTCTTCTCCCGCGATTGAGAGCCATGTTCCCCAGCCCTTGAATACGGTCCTGGAATGACGACGCCATTAACACCGTCTGTCGATCGGTTCATTCGATTTGTGACAGCGATGATGTTCCTGGACTGGGTCGATGAAATACTCATGGTACCAGTAATGCCGGCTACCCCTGGCCCAATTGGTGTACCACCGCTAACAGGGTTACGTATAGGGGGTGGCGGATAGGGTTGGGATAGTGTAGGCGTGTGAGTGCGATCACGATTAAGTAGAATGGCCATGGCTGCAGGTGTCGGCAATCGAGCAGTTGGAGAACACAAGACGGGTGTGTCTGGTGGGTACGCATCTGTTTCAATGGAGGGTTTTAAGGAAAGCTGACCATGGCCTGACGTTGCAGTCGACGCTATGGTTGCGGTGGAAACAAAGTCAAGACCACCAGCAGCCATACCCATTTCGCCATGATTTACGGCTAATGAGCCTCCAACTCCCAAACCGATACCAACACTTCCTACCGTTATTGAAGAAGCTGCCATCTCGACACCGGACTCATGAATTGCTTGCCCGTGAGTGGTGTCATTATAGCCGTTTGCGGTAGGCGTTGAGCCAGAGAGGGTCCACCATGACGCATACCCCGTTAAATCCTCGGGTCGATACATATTATACCCTAGGGTAGCGTTATCGGCAACGGACATTCCACTGGTGACGTCGAGAGATGCTCCATCCCAGGTGGCCGGGGAGTGTCTGGTCGAAGAGAATCCGCGGTCGGCGACAGATATATAGCAACTGTCTTGGTGATGGAGATACGACAGCGACGATCCTCTTGAGAAGTCATTGTATTGATCGTTCAGGTCTGTGGTTTGCTCAGTGAGTGGTATGTGGGAGGAATGACGATAGTGGTCGACCATGTGCACAGGGAAAGCTGGTGAGGTATTTGTAGTTGGCGGGGAGGATGACGAATCGAATGCGTGGTGGACGTCCTGTAAGGAGTCACCATAAGGAGCGTGGGGGTGTGGCTGGTGGGCGTCGTGGATGTACGGATGTTGGTGTTGCATCTGCACCTGCTGGAGTTGGGATTGCTGTTGGATATGGATGGGGTAAGGCATTCCTGCCAGTACAGGCGAGATTGACAGGCAGACGAATCTGCGGCAGAGGTGTTTTATATTTTCCGCAATGCTGCAGCGAGTCGGCCAACCCAAGCCCCCAGGCGCAATTATCCCCTTCGGTTACGGTTCCCCCCCTTATCAGACCCCTTTCAATCAGTAAACGAGGTAGGAATTATGAATAGTCTAGGCACCTGCCGCAATCACATAAGTCCTCTTCCCTCCTCCGCCTTTACGTACCAACTTAATCTACGAGAGGGGGTGGGGAACCTCGGAGGGAAAAGTGCCAATTTCTTCCTCTTCGGAGCGGGACCCAAACCAATTCAAGTCACTTCCATACTTATTCGTTATTTCCACAATTTCCCGCGTTTTATGAATTAGATTGACTTCTCGGAAAGGGTCAGCTCATAGAAGGAAAGGAAAGAAAGTTAAATGCTGCATGACTGCCCTTTTCAGACTATCGTCAATCCTTGTTTGTGTGTAGTCTCCAAAGTAACCGGAATCTGTCAATTGAATACCACGAGGAAGTAACACGCAACTAGGAAAGCAGCGCGAAGGGGGATAGTTATACTTGCTGTCGTCCAGCGCCATAATCGCAGTTAAGGGCGCACTGCCTGACTCATTTCATTTACCACCTCCAGTCTAGCCAAAGTATCGTCCGACCCAACAGGTAACCCACGCGCTCTCCCATCTATCGGCTCATCATTCGGTACCCAACAGCACTTCTCAACCTTCCTTCGAACCTTGCTTGAGGTCATGCTCGTTCCCTCAAGGAACCTTTCTGATAGCAGTTTCCGTAGGCGGGGATCCGGAGAGAAGGCACTCGTGCTAAGGGGAGATGTGGATGAGGAAGACCCACCAAATGGGCTCCTTTAGCCCCTACCCGACTATTTTCATTCTCCGCGAGCCCTCTTCAGCCCGTATTTATTGATACCCCCCTCACATTTATCTACCCTATCTCGTGGCCAATCCTGACTAGCTGCTCCTCGTGTTGTCCACACATAGTGATTAATTTTCCATATGCAAACATCGCACCATTCATTCCACCCTTATGTGCACTCATCTGTCCATTCCTTTGCGTTCCTCTACCCGATCGCCATGCAAACGTATAACTGCGTAAGACCAGCCCTTATCCCTCGACACAATACAATACACGAACAAATCGTTCATTTGATCTTAAAATCGTTTGAGTTCTGCAGGGTAGGCATTGATCCGACTCCGATCCTTCAGGCCACTCTTGTTTGATAGGCTTCAGCGATATTTAAAATCCATTGTTCGTGCTGTTACGACAGGCCACACAATTGCTCCCGCCTTGTGCACTGTGGTGCTGCTCGGACTGAAGGTGATGTTGATGCTGATTCAGTTATGAGCCTCGACTCAATTAAATTGAAATTCTAAGCATGTAGCTTATACATTAGTTGAATCGGGGCATCGATATAAACCCATTGGCTCAGTGACCGTGTAGGAACATAAATTCGGAAGTGCCATTTGTATCAATGTATTAGATCCCGCTCCAAAGACGAGCTGCTAGCAACCTTTCCTTCTTGAGCCGCGTTGTCGTAAGCTCACATTCTTCCGAGCCCTCTGCATCACTGATGTACATAAGGAATGAGGTGATTTTTGCTAAGTTGAACATAGAAATAGACCCTTAAATATCAGTGTTAATGAGATCTCGGCAAGCGCCGGTGTGTTTGCTGATGCGACTGAACCTTGTTCGCGACGCGAATACACTATTCCACGAAATGCTCTCTTTGTTTCGTGCATCGCACAAGCCACCATATACAGTTACAGAGATGGGGTCTCGCGCTCAATCCTATCGCGGACACAGCACATGAGATATGGACTTCCAGATATCCTGGCGGAGATAGTGAGAAATTTGGAAGATGCCCCAACTTGGCGATGCAAGCCATCGATGAACCGACGATAAATCTAGAGATCAGTTCCCAGTTTCAATCTTCTAGAAATGTGAGATCTATCCAGTATTTTTGCCGTTACTAGCTCTCGAGGATGACACCACCCGATTAGCGACCCACTCAACGACGGTCGCCACAAACTGTGCAGCTTTGGTTCAGAACAATGGATCAAAAATTTCAGTTAAGCCTGCCAATAAAGTGCTGCTGCGTCCACAAGCAATACGCACGCGCGTACGTCCCGATCTGTCGATAACATCTACACATGGCCTACGCGTTAATCAAATTTCTCTGCCTCGTGTACGCGGGTCTGCAAAAAATTGCGCGTTGGCATGAGCCCTTACTAATTCCCCCCTCCCTCGTTCTCAAAAGCCATCAAACACCAGCACACCACTCAATGTATCCAGCAATCTGTTTACCTGCCAATGTCACGCACACGGCTCCTCGTTTCCTACTCAACGGCGAGTTCAGTTCCTAGTTCCGGCGTACTTGTAGAGACAGGTTCTGGAAGCCTCAGCTTCCGTCGAGTGTCAAGTGTCAAATTAAGGGGAGCCATCCCACTGGCAACGCCTGGTGAATGCACGGGTGGGTACCTTACGCATCAAGGGCGGCGAAGAGTCGAAAGGGAAGGTATAGTGATGTGAAGGTGAGGGACCTAGCGGCAGTAAGTAGCCCCACCGCTTACTGTCACTACTGTGCTGTATTTGTCAAGCATGAGGCGTTGGGTGAGGAATGAACTGACCAAGTATGGTGACAAACGGCGTTAATGGATCAATGGAACTTTGGGTCATGGGCTGTGGGCTACGGGTAGCGGGTGTATGCAGCTACATGACGTTCAGGTCGACCGAATATTCGCACGCGAACACGCGTCCATCGAGTTCGAGATATGTCCCCAAATAAGTGCGGGCGACTTGGTGTTTATTTACGTAGTGCCTCGCAGGTTCTTCTCGTGTTTTCACCAACTGGATCCAAGTGGATGAGCTGAAAGTGAGGTGTCCCGCATGTACTGAGCAGAGTGGGCAATATCGCGATCGTGTACTCAAACCATATTTTAATTGTTTCAACGAGGACTTCATATCACGGTTATGCGAATGCTAAAGCCGCCTGTGGCTCCATAAAAATATCGGCATGTTTTCAGCAACTGACTGGCGCTGTCCTCTGAGACTGACATGCTAGGACCTGATGCTGTATGTTTACGACCATGAGATAGGAAGAGAACGGCTAAGTACTTCATTACCCATCTTAGTGAGGTCATGCGAAGCTCTCGCGTCCAAACAATCCCAGCAGGGCCAGTGTTCGTAGCCGCTCTTATCTACGGAGCTGACTTCATGGGGGTACTAAGAATACCTTTGTGTGTGTGAGAATTTGTTCTTTCTGCCGTTACCAGAGTTCCGGCTCGGGCTAGGCTGTGTACTGTGTACAACTGCGAACAACAGAGCTGTCAACATGATACCAAGCTTCCAGAGACACCTGTCACTCAAGCCCAAGAGAGGCGGAGTATACTCACAATGTTCTCTCCCAGGCAATCCGTTCAAGCCCACTCCTGAACAGGACAAGATCCAGAAATTATAGCTATGGAAATAATTACATATCATTTCTAGCCTTAACTTACTTCCCAATGTTTCCCCACCTCTAAAATCTGGAGTGCCTGTTATCCAACGTAATGACCTGGATTGTCGGTTGGACGGGGACCTTAGGGTCCTATATACACGGCCAGGTTCACCAAATTGTGAGTATTAGGTGCAACGGTGTACGTCGAGTCAGGATCATATCTTCCAGAACCTAGCCGGCGGAATGAAGCTAGCCTGATGCACTGGCACCCGCAACCAGCACCCTTTGTTTACGGGGTCCACTAGGATTAAGTTTGTAAAGGATTACCATGCAGAAGTGCCCTACACGAGCGGGGGAAAGACTTCTACATTTCACTAAGGCTTACTGATGGCCGTCAGTAGAATCCCCCCGTCTGCACTTTAAAAGTTTTAGGAGATTATCGTGATGACGGCATACATCAGTCCTGCAAAGGGTGATACCGTGACTTGGATCTAGCACGAAGCACATTTTGGCCTGCGCTGATCACGCTTTTTTAGAAACCCCGTTGAGGGATGTGTTACAAGTGTTAGGCCTTAGACCTACTAGTATGTACATCAATTCCTGAATGCTACCTTTTATCTTGCGGTAGGATCCGAAGCCGCCAGCACTAGAGGGGGTAGATCAGCGCTTGTAAAAACAAGTAAGCCATGGTCCGACACTTTTGTGCGCGGGAGCTATTGAGGACTGGGCCTCGTTTCTCGTCAGCCTGAGGCTACGGCAAATTTAGTTATACCTCCACAAAAGTATTTCGCGGATATCATGCCAGCATCAGTTCAGTAGGATATGATCCAAGTAAGATCTGGACTACGACACAGTACCCTCAAACGGCAACGATAGCCCACATAGCTAATGTGGCCTCAAACCCTGGATACGGCCTCCGGGGGCCCCACCAACTCCTAAGCGAACAGAAGACATCAGAGAAACAAGGTTGTACACCCTCCATATGTTGATCTTACTTCCAATTCAGCACAGCCATTAAGAGATTAAGTCGGGAGATTATCGAGCTCAGGTATATGCGCGACCCTAGCTGTGCTACCCCTCTAAATGTTTCAGTCGCTCAGAATGTAAAGGCGTTGAGCGGACCAGTATTCGAGCCGTGGAACGATTTAGGAAATCATTAAGACTCGGTGACGTTGTGCCATGAACTTAGGAGGTCCATTGGACAAGTCTTGAGTATGTGGTGCACGAGGATCACATTAGGGTAGACGGGGGAGTTTTGCATTAAGGCGAATAAGGTCGGCGGAATGGTTTGAGTTGTTCTGCGTTTCTCCATCCCTCGTCTTTTGTCGGCGCAAGAGCGAGCCTTTTATCGATCCAGACAACGATCTATTCCACCCATGCCAATTTACCATGGAATGAAGCTTAAGGTAACCCTCGATTACCTGTGGGATTCCGTCACTAGCCCCAAGGATCTGTTCTACTCAAGTGACTTGATCATTAGCAAAGACAAAGTTGGGGTAGGAAACCAAAGATAACTTGGAAATACAGTACTAATAGATCGCGAAGGCGCAGTGAAAAAAGAGAACAAAACGTAACTAAATTGCACAAATCACATAGTATACATCCATTCCATTTCAATTGCCAGTTTACCTACTCCAACGCTCCAATCGATCCAGGTACACCACCTGTCTGTCCATCATCCTCTACCCATCCGTCACCCATACGCTCAGCTCCGCTTGTTTCAAGTGTCATCTTGTGGAGCATGTGCTGGAAGAAACGAACAAACAGAAACGAGATGAAAATGGGGTGAGTGCCGCGAGGTAACATTCCTCTCAAGAGCCCGGCGCTCTCAACCCGCCCGACGGGAACGCCACCGCCAAAGGACAACGGACAAACAATGTAACCTACAGTCCATCACCAACCATAAATGAAAGGGGAAAAAAGAAGAGGGTAACCATAAAATCAAGATATTGTAGATGAGCCTGTTCTTCGCGCCAGCCCTCGCTCAACTTGCTCCTCCCACGTTTTCTTTTCTTTTTTTCTGTTCCGCTCCTTACATCGACACTGTCTCCCATCACCGTCACGCTTCTCAACACCTCCCCTCCAAGCCACTTCTAACTTACAAAGCTCCACGTGCCTTTTCCCTTCCTATAGTATCCTCATCCCCCTGTCAATCACTTACTAAACTTATTCCACAACTTGGTACCCGCTGTCGTCCATATCAACCATTACGTCCGCAATGACAACCCACGTAAGTGCATCCATCCATGAAAGCAATAAAGAAAAGGGGGCGGGAAAAAGCAAATCAACGGCTCAGTCAGCATATCGCCTCACAGTGGACAAAGAGGTCATTGACGTACACTGAGCAATATTTCCGACTCCATTTTCCAACTGAGTCCTTGTCTTCTTCCCTGCAATCCCCTCGATTGTATTAAATGCATAGTTCAACGCATTACCCGCAGCTCCTGTAGCCACTGGGAACGATATCCCTCCGGGTGGCGCACTAGGGCCAGCTCCGGGCGACGTCAAAGCCGAGTGTGTAGGCGGTCCTGCAAATAAGAAAAATAGCAGACGCAAAATAACGTGTTTGTTAGTCATATAAGACTACAAAAGCCCAACACAGCTCGTCAATGAATTAGGGATGCTTACTCGGTGGCAAACCGGGAACAGGTCCCCCCAGGAAGGAGGGCCCTGGGCCATGTCCACTGGGTCCAGCAGGTGGGTAAGCACCTCCATACCCTGAACTTCCACTCGGTGCTGCTGCAGGGCCACTCGGATACCCACTAGGCCCAAACGGAGTCTGCTGATCATAATACCCACTCGGTCCAGGAGGAAGTTTCCCATAGGGATCTGGATTATAATAGCTTGATCCTGGTCCTGCTGGGCCAGGCGGGGGACTTGCAGATAATACAGGTGGTTTGATGCCATGAGGAGTACCACCAATGATAGGAGAAGTATTAGGGTTTGGACCACTTGGGCCAGAGGGCTGAGGCGACAAATGCGGAGATGTTGGATTCGATCCATTAGGAGAAGGGTATAATCCACCTGGACCATGAGGAGGACCATAAGATCCGCCACCAGAGTATTGATGATGATGGTGTTGTGGCTGATGATATGGTGGATACCCACCCGGCCCACTCGGCCCACCAGGAGGTAGATTCGTAGGAGGATAAGTAGGAAACTGCGAGCCTCCCCCAAGGATATGGAACGACGGTGCACCCGGACCTGATCCAGGAACCGGAGGGGGTGGAGACGAACTACTAGCTGGTCCGCCATAATTGGGGAAAATAGATCCACCTGGGGAGGGATGCCCAGTAGGTTTCCCGGATAACGAGGCATGAGGCCTCAAGTTCGCCCCACCGTGGTGCGCGGAAGCACCTGAAGCCGTGTACGTATGAGGCCTATTCAAATTCGCACCACCCGGAGCACCTGAAGGGGCCTGCCAATCCGCAGGAGGCCATTGAGCTTGAGACCAATACCCGCTGGGTTGTTGAGGAGGACCAGCAGAGGGGGAAAGGGGTTGTGAGGGACCAGGGACAGGAGAGTGAGGTTGGGAATGTGAAGGACTTTGTCCTGGTCCCGGTCCTGGATACCCTTGACCAGGATAAGCTGACGGAGCCGTGGGAGGTGGCGAGGACACAGCAGTGGGTCTTCCTACACTGAGCGACGTCACCCTCCCAAGCCCATGCTGAGAATTTGCCGCCGGGTGCGAAGGATGCAAAGGTGGCCGCTCCGAAAGCTTCTGCTTCTCGAACTCACTAGTAAGTGAAGCTATAGCTGGATCCACAGGCCCATACGGTGACTGAGCAGGTGGATAAGGCTGACTATGCGCGTGTGCATGCGGAGGAGCTGGACCAGGCCCATACCCTGACGGAGGGCCATAGCCCTGATGAGGGGCACCAAAATTTGGAAGTGTTGGGATAGGAATAGGTGGGTCTGGGCCAGGACCCTGGGGTCCAGCTACAGGGTACCCAGGTGAAGCTGGAGAGTAACCGTATGCATGGGCGGGTCCTTGGGGAGCGCCGATGTTGGGGTTGAAATGAGAAGGGCCTCCGTAAGCTGCTGGGCCCGAACCACATCCACCAGGTCCCGAAGGTGCAGGCGATGAAGGGCCTGAAGGACCTGAAGCAGGAGTTGGAACTTGCTGTGGCAACGATTGATTTGTGGGCGCCGGCGCAGGTGCCGGTGCCGGTGTAGGAGTTGCTACAGGCTCATGCGAACTCGCGGGTTGCGGCGCATGATCCTCAGCTTCGAGCGAGTAAGGTGGTGGTGGGGGTTCATCCTTGTCTGATGGGTTCTGGTGCTGCTGCTGTGCTAACCACTCTTGGTAGGATTGATTCTGTTCTCCCTCTGCACCCGACATATCTTTCGTCGTTGATGGTGATTCTCCTGCGCCAGGAGTTCCAGAACCATATGGTGACGAAGACGCCACCGTAGGCACCGAGTAGTTGGAGGAGCTACCAGGATAATTACTTGTTCCGCTAGCCCCGCCGCCAGCTCCATAGATCTGATCAACGGGGATATACTCGTATTTCGGTCGTCTAGACCAATAGTCGTGTAAATCCTTCGATGGTAAAACTTCCGATAGTTCGCGTTCACCGCGAAGTAGCTCCCCTGCAAAACCGCAGATCCTCATATACCTAAACCAAGGAGCAGTCAGAAGCATTGTCATCATTTAGACGAGAAAATGGTTTAGGAAGAGTTTCATAAAAGATATTAGGGAAAACCCGAGATAACGAAAGCAAAGCATTCTCGACATACCAATCAGACGGCATGTCAAACTTGTCTTCATCGAGTGCCATAAACTGATACGTATCGGATACCGGCAACTTGCTCTTAGTCTCAACAACTGGCATGAAAGCAGTCCCTTCATCATATCTGAAATGCAGGCCAAATGACCAGAAATCCAAATAGTCAGTTTCTCGTTAATACCAAGCCTTTCAACATTCCAGATAAGGAAAGAGATAAGATAAAGGAAAGGATCAGCGACAGGCGACGCAGGCACATCGCTGTCTGAGCGCTATGGTGAGGCACCGAGCCCTGAGCTTCATGGGCGATGCCGGCAGTCGAGGTGCTAACAAAAAGCACAAGCCTGTGATTGCCAGCGTCGCGGGAGAAGATCGCGCCCCCATACAAGAGAGTGCGAGAGACGGTGCCCGTCAACCTTTTCGGCCATTCTCAAGACCACCGGCGAAGAACCGTTTTGTGTAAATGGCGCAAACGGCATACAGGGGACGGAGGATTTACAAAACCAGAACAGGATATGTCGACGATCAGGTTAGAAACAATTTACTCACTCATCCCACATTGCGCCGTAGATGATGCGAACACCTTGACGTCTGGCATTGTAGATTTGTTGCCACAGGAATCGACCGCCATTGCGCTTCATGTCATTCCACGCCCATTTTCCTTTGGATAAGTTGTATCCCTATCAAGAAATAACGACAATTTGACGTTGTGATTATGAGTATACGAGATTTAGCGATCAGCCCCCAACTCACTGAACCACCAGGCAAAACAACCGGAACATAGTCAATCTTGCGTCCACCATCTCCAACCTCTTCATTATGCTTCTTAATCAGCTCTATATCAGCCTTAATCTTTTTTTCGGCCCAGTCATTAGCTTCATCCTCGTTTTTGTATCTTCCAACCGTCCAAGGTGAGATGGCATCAAACTCCTTCAGCCAGACGCGACTTAGGAATTCTGGGTTGCTATCCGCATCGTTAGACGAGGTACGCCAGTGACCAGGGACTCCCGCGAAAAGGTATAGACCACCAGGTGTGAAGCTCCGGAGTTGTGACAGGATAGTTGCGATAACGTTGGGGTTGTGGTTGGCTCCGTCGAAACCAAAGCCTAGCAGATGGAAATGTTGGTTTTTGGGCGGACTATGGTGGCGTCGTAGAACGTACCCCATAATGCGAGAACAGGCTTCCCCTTTTCTCTCAGATAGTTGGGACTGTTCAAGATGCCCTTGTCGCGTAAAAGATGCATCCAGTCGCGTATGATAACTTGTTGTAATCTCTCAGATGCTACCCCAGAGACATCGTACCTATATTCAAGATAGATCGACATCGACTCATGAACAAAGATGCGATAAAACGACACTTACATTATAGCCCAAACTCGGCCTTCCTTTTCTGCTGCTTCTCTAACTCTATCCCCAACCTCATCACGGATCTTCAAAATCCCATGATTCCCTGCTTCAAGATCACATTGCCCTACAAATCGCTGAAGAAACGCGCCATCCACCCCATGCTTCGCCATCCAATGAAAATGACTAAACACGAAGAAAACGCGCGTCAGTTGCAAGCGCCGCAAGGATAGCATGGATATATGCGCACCGTTGAACTGTATTCGGGTGTCTGGAGGAGAATAGATGGACTTGATCTCCTGCTTTGGTCTTATATCCTGGTACGGGGTATAGCTCTGATTCATCATATTCTGATACATCTGGCCAGACATCGGTATTGGGTCTTCCTCCTTGTTCCGGTGGATGGGTGAACCAATGGAGCCATCCATGGTGCCCTTGAAGAAGAAGAGGACAAAAAAGGATCAGATCGACAAGTTTGCCACAAGAAAAGTAAAGATTCACCTGGATCAACCGGCTCTCCATCTCCGGGGCACGTAAACCTACATTCAACGAGAACACGTCAGATGCCTGATCATGGAGCGGTCGAAAAAGCGTGGATCTGGACGAAACCCAACAGGACTTGCGCTGGTCTCGCATAGGACGTAGAAGACGAGAGAGCGCTCACGAACCATCCTTGATACCCGACTAGAAACTTGTTCTGGATTGTTGACGGGTCGGCTCTGGAGAGGAGATCAGGCTCATCTAGCCGGATGCTTTAGTCGAAAAACACACCTCTTGATGACTTGTCCCCGATTGGGCGGCGTAGAGTATGATGTGTTTAACGCCATAGGCAAGAAGGATACAAGTTGGAAGTGCTAGCGCGCGATCGATGCCTCTCCTGATGTGTTCAACGGGGGAAGATAACACTGAAAAACGCAGTTGCGACGATGATGGAGAAAAGACAGAAGAAAGAAGTGATGCTCGGGATGGTTGAGACGTTGATTTGATGTAAAGTGGCAGAGGGCGAGTAATACGGCTGAGTAAATGGGGTTAAGCGCTTGTGGCTGGCTTGTGTTGCCCAAGCTGCCCCTTGAAACCGTGGTGTACCTGATTGCCATTGCTGTGCACTTCTCCTTAGCCTTTTATAGCTCCACCGCCTCCGGAGCGGCTGTGTCTGAGGCTCTAAAGCCAAATTTACCGCCAAGTAAGACGTAGTAATGGATCAACAAGCCAAGGAGTTGGCCCGATATCTCGTATCACGACTTAAGCAAAAGTAGGTTCTCGTGGTCAATCCAATAGCATCTGTCGATACGTATCACTCACAACAGATGGTTCACACAGGCTTCAAAGTCAACCTTTATCTCGCCTTTTGGTTGGCATAGCAGGCATACCTGCATCCGGAAAATCCACGTTTGCACAGCTTCTGGAGGCCCACGTCAATCAAGCGCTGTTGGAATCGACATCGAAATCCGCCCCGAAATCCAGCCCTAACAGCGTCTCATTGCAAGTCTCCGTCGACGAAGCAAGGAAACTGCTAGCTTTATTAGAGCATAAAGCCGATAAAAATTTACTGGACTTTACAGATAGGCTGCGTAGCACCCTCGAAGCGGTCATTCCCCCAGACACCAAAGCCATCCTCGTAGGTTTGGATGGATGGCATTATACCCGACACCAACTTGATCGATTCGCCGATCCCAAATTAGCTCATGATAGACGTGGGGCCCACTGGACATTCAATGGACCCTCCTACGTTTCCTTCATCCAGTCTCTCAGCACCCTTGCACCCGAGGAAGGTATACCCTTTCCGACATTCGATCACAGTTTGAAAGATCCCTCGCCATCACCCCACCCCATCCTACCCCATCACAGGATCATTATTATCGAAGGATTATATACATTACTTTCCATCGATCCGTGGATAGAGGCTACCAAGCTACTCGATGAGCGATGGCTCATCAAAGTTGACGGACATAAGGCAAGGGATAGGCTGATCAGGAGGCATGTACTCACCGGGGTCACGAAAGACCTAGATGAAGCGAAGTGGAGAGCAGACGAGAATGACGGCCCGAGTGCGCACTAGCTTTCTTCTCCGTTCTCTCCTCTATTCTGACGTCTGCCTGTGCATTACCTCGATTTGTACTGCGACCGGGCTCCCTCTTGTCTCTCGCCAGACGGTCAATTCATTCTGACCAACATGGTAGAACCAACGAGGGTCATCCAAAGCATCGATAGTTCCAATGTCGTTGTCAATTAACGTTTCACTACCGGACCTCATCTTCATCTTTCCCCGCTTCAGTACGTGTGTGGTGTCTACGTCAATAAATGACTAACACCTACCCCTGCTTGGACAGATATTCCAAACTCATGAACGAACTGACGAAACCACGAATGACTTGGCACGAACCAGAGCAAATATCCTGACAAAAGATATATCCAAAATGTCCCACTATACGTACATGTACAATACATGTCAATAAACCTAAATTGGTGCTGGTATGACACGAAATCCCAATGCACTCACTCAAAGTTTTCACATGCATCCTATGCCACAAAGCGCAGCTACCGTCAAAAGCTTCGTCGGAGATCCCTGCCCACTCCACGGCTGTGGGCTTCAGCTCCTTATGCAGAAATCTCAGTCTGAAAGCCACACCTCAAACGTATTAATACCGTTATCCACCCCTTGTCATACAGTCAGCGTGACGAAAGAGCACATACCAAAATCACATATGAATGATAATCGCCTCATTCCCCGCGTAAATGCAGGTATGTGATCTTACTGACTGAGACGTCGGAATCCAATAACCAGTTTGCTATATAGAAAATTCCTCGTCCAGCAGAATCTCCCACCTTGTGGAAACATTGTTCACATTCACAGAATGGAGTACGTATGTCCAAGAACAACCCCAATCAAGCCTAATCAGCAGATCAACTCATCACGGATGATCCACGTCCATCTCACCTCCCTCACCACTTTCTTCTGCAAACTGAAACACCTCAACCCTATCGTTGCTCTCCTCTGCTTCCGGCATACCGCATTCTTCGATCCAGGAAAAGCTATCTTTGGTCCATGTGGGCTTCTGATTCCGAACTGCGGGTAAGGCTCTATTCGATTGATGAGGATGTTCTTCAGTAAAATCGTTCAGAGCCAGCGCTAGCTGGGTTTTTATCAGCGAACCATCGCCAGCCACACGTATAGCGGAGTTTTCAAAGGTCTGTCGAACAGTTGTATTGCCGGCCTGGGGAACGTTATCGGGTTTGGCATTGAAGATTTTTTCCGCATCTGCAGCATTGAACAGCTCCCGGATGAATGTGAGCACTGAACAACCACGAATCGACAAGGGTGTATCATCCAAGGAGGTGTTGTCGCTTGCTGTAGCAGAGTCATATGCCTCCACCAATATAGCACGAGCCATAATCTCGCCACATTCCCCACGATCGATCAGGTTATTATTCATGAAGTGTGCGAGAATGTCAAATGTTACATGGCTGTTTTTGCGCCTCCACTGCATGAGCTCTTCGGCTGCTGCCTGATTGCATATGCTATCGATAATCAATTCCTGCAGTTCCAAAAATTTAGACCTACTGCGGCGATTATTGGCTCACTGGGATATCTGGCGCGGATATATTCTCGGTGTTGAGGGATAGATTATACATGCTACATATAATTGGCCACCAATTCAGAGAATGTCTTAACAACCTTGCTCCTTGAGGGCTCATAGCTCAAGCACAATCGAGGATCAACGACAGCGAGCTCGGCATCCTCTTATTAACAGGAAGGTCATCGAAATTGAGATTAGGAGAGCCAAGAAGTTTCGCTCGTGCAAGCTCCATGGCACCAAAGCGTTTGGTGCTTATGTGCGTCTCTTTGCGATATTTAAAGATCGTCCAAAAACCTTAGAGACCAAGTTCAAGTATGGTCCTCGGCTGACTCAATGCAAAGCGACTCACATTGGTCTTCCAAAATTTGCCATGAACTCCACGTCTTGTGTATCTTGCAAACGATGTGAACCGGGTTTCAAAGACCTCAACTGAGGAGAGCAATCAAAAAGTGTTTTGGTAATGGGTGCATGAAGGTCAGGTGTAGCAAAGTCAGCCCGGGCGGGTGCAATATCGTGAGGAGAAGGAGCAAGCGAACCGATATGAGGAGTAGTGAATAAGTGCCTTTTAGTACGTTCAACGCTCATAGGAGTGTGTCGTAAAGGGTCTTATTGCGGTTAGGGATGGGCTCAGGCAATCGACGCGCTTCGTCGAAGTACAACCTGGAGTGTCTGGGTATTACCTTGAGCTCGAATCATATCAACTAGGGCCTTTATTGCTTCCTTTGCGAGGTTCTCTGGCGCGGTTATACCTTCGATTGAGTATTTCCCCTCCGCCTTCCATCGTTCTACTATCAACTGTAGTAAAGTACTGCCATCAGCGGGTTGTTTCGTGCAATAGAGAGTACACAAACCAATAACCATGAAAGTGCGGAATGGTACAAATCATTACGTGACTCTGCATTGGCTAGATTTCCTGCCACTGACTCGCAACTGTCGGAGAGTTCTGGATTAATAACTCCTTTACCTTCCCGGCTGAGACTCGAAAGATTCGCCAAAGGAAAGCGAGATAATTTACGCGCTGATCTATCTCGGTTTCGCGGACTTGAAATAGGTAATTGCGGACTTCACCATCTGGAGGTGGGTAAGCACCTACTATGAAATTCATCTGAGTCACTACGAGAGTTGAAGAAAAGCTAGAACATACATTGGGAGTCGAAATCATCACGCAGATTTAAAGGAATGGTGAAAATCATGGAGGCCATCTCGACGATGGTCTCATGTAGGAGCGATTTGTGTTTCGCCTTGGAATGGACCCTTCCAAGCCTCGAGGATAACTTGGAATCAATCATATTACCGTGCATGAAGAAGCCCGAGGTAGCGCATCTTACCACTCACTGGGACTATATGACCGATGAGTAAGATAGTTTATATGAAAGAGCATTGAACAGGCTCACCGGAATTGCTGGGCTCCCTTGGCTGATACCGCGGCCTCGCACAATCAGATGTGGATTGTGTGTTTATGTAGAGGGATGGCAGTCCAGCTTTGTATCCATGATCCATCAGATCAGCGAGGTTCAGGGAAATGGCGCGATAAGGCTACGTACGATGATTGCGAATCCTTTCTATCAATGGTGCATAATCCTTGCCGCATACCAAAACCTCTGCCGCCTCCGAGAAAATATTTATGATATCCGATATCCAAGTGGTCGCTAGTCGTGTATTCGATTTCACCGGCCCTGTCCCTGTCTATAATGGACAATAATTGGGGTAAGTGTAGAGAGCGGCCTTCAGGTATTGAATCATGAGCTCTTCGAAGAACATCCTCAATGGCAGCACTCTGAGACATGCGGGCCTGTGTGAAAGTCCTGTTTTTTTTTCGGTGGCGCTGTGGAGAGGTGGGTTCTACTAGTCCTCAGATGTATCACTTCCTTCTCTGGACATGAAACTTGAACTGGATCGTATCTCAAAGAACCCATATCGATGACATGACGCTATCCACGTCAATGCCGTAGCGAAACGTTTCATTGAGGGCTGGTGACCATGACTGAGGACGTGCACCGTTGTTGAAAGAATCATTTTCATCCCAGTACCAGTAGCCGCTGAAGGAGTTCCTATAAGTGAAAGTCGTACCATCGTCCATTGTGACTTCACTGCCGTCGCTACCTGTAACAATAGCATTCTGAGGCGCATCAGGAGTGCCAGCGGACGTAGGCCGGGCGGCAATTGCACACACATACTGGGTTGACTGCCATAACGCATGTGCTCATCTTGTCAGCCTCCTTGCTATTCCGTACTTTGCCACTCTTTGCGGGAGCCCATTTCGACCACAGCAGAGCACAGACCATTGCAACCTGCCACAGGAACCCGTTCAATCTCTATGCCGCCCTTCCCAAGCTTTTCGTCGCCTTTTATGTCCTGTCCTTCTCTGCCCTAGAAGACGGCACCCCCATATTGACAGTGTTCAAGGCATAGATTGGACGATTGCGATGCAAGTTGGAATACTCACTCCTGACATCTGAGTGCGAGATGAGAAGCCCAACAGCGTGGCTATCGCTTCAAGGCTTCTGTAGACGAGGGGACCGGCTGGCAGACATCAAGCAAGATTATGAAATTAAATTCGTCATGGAGTTTGACGCGCTAACAAAATACATACACCATGATGTACGTAAACTCAGGCTTGAATTGGTACGGTAACCCTGAATACATTCAGCATGTATTCAGTATTCCCGCACCAACTCAAAAGCCCTTATTACAGCTCTTCAAGTAGAAATTTCCCTCAACGCCCCAACCGTAAAGTGACAGTCTAGTAATAGTTTCCATCCACGATTAATTAACTGCTGTTAATCCAACAGGGACGACTCGAGCGCCCGATAGCCGAATGCTCCACATCTGGGGTCTTCAGTTTTCGTCTCGGAAGCTCAGCCCAAGCTAGCACCCACCAAGCTGGAGTCAACTACTAGTACTGGCATGATTGGCACCACACTGCGCGCTCTACTCCACACCGATGTGCGTCACATCAGCTCTGGTCCTTCATCGGCTTGAGGTTTGAATCAGCATTATGCTGCCCCATTGCAACCTACAATCTTCCAGCACAGCAGCGAATCCAACTACAAGCGGGAAAACTGGCTGAGGAACCATGCCAGTGCCTACGTGCCATTCGGTCCAAGTCCAAGGTTTGTCTTGTACCTTCGCACAGGACGCGAAGCTGTGGTGTAGGAGTTTAGCGCTTGAGATGAGCGATCCCGTAGACTGAATGTGCTAGTTGACTGGCACCCTGAATACAGGTACACATGTATGGTGCTCCTATCTTATTAATATACCTGCCAGCACTGCCAATAGATAACGACCACGGCCAAGACGGCCTCAAATCTTCCATTTACGGTCAACCTGTGATGCCGTCCAGCTCGGATTCGATGCACTTCTGGCTCTGATTTACCCTTTTTAATTCAACTTTTGAAGCCTATCCACCTGCAGGCTTATACGTTGGAGTTATTGTCACCTTATTCGTATCTATGTCTGAGTAAGTATCGACAGCTACATCCGCATGGTGCTTGCCAGTTGTAATGCAGATACCAGTCAGCTACTTCCACCTCGTTCTACCTTTGACAAAAGGGACATGCTTAATCACGTCGCTCAGCGTGATTCTTTGCTGCTTCAAACTTCGAGCCCCACCTTGATGCATGGCGAAGTAAGCAAACAGATGAGGGTGCAGGTGTAGAATAGTAGCACTGCAAGCTTGTCAAGACTTGTCATGTAAAATGGATGCTGGTCACCAATTCCTTATCAACGTCGACAGCACACATCAACTAAGCCTCATCTGGTAATTCCAATTCCAAAAGAACAGGATGAGATGTCATATACGCTTAGTCAAAATAGTATTTACTACTAAGCCTATTGAAGGAAGGTGAGAAGCTATCGTTATTTTTGGAAGGTGTCTGCCTAGTTGCCTACCGGCACGCATTGCAATGCAATAGCCCTGCTACCACCTCTTTTGTCAAATTCGGATGGATAGCCCTACACAACTATTTCAGCCCCTAAACACCAAGGAACAAGGCAAGAAATCTAAGAGGCATCATATCAATTATTTTACGAGGTTTAACACATAGAATAAGACATCGTGTTCAAGACTAATCAGGACATACGTTCCTAGGACCCGTAAGAGTGCGACGCAGAACTTAACGATATGGCCACCACATTTAGGTAACCAGCCAATGTAGAGTGAGTTTGAGTAATGCCACTACTTTTATTGTTCAAGCGTTACAATGTAATAAAGTACGAAGTTCTACTACCACCCCTTATTATCTAGAACAAATGCATTCTTTCAACTTGCTGCTATGACCATTTCACTTAAGCGGCATCTACCCGCTGTGCCACACCATGGGTTTCAGACTCCATGGGCCATTCCTGCTCGCGTCCAGACAATCTATAGAATATAGAACCCTCCAACAGAAAGTTAACATGCAAACACAAAATAAAGCGGAACAAATGACCTACATCGTATACCGCACGAATCTCTCCTTTCTTCACGCGTCCATTCTCCGGCCACAACATAATATAAGTACCCAACCACTCAAACACAGAAGCAAGCCAGCCATACTGTTTGTGCAACACGCCGTTAACAACGAATGATATCCAACAACGAATGATGTCCACGACGAGATGAAACTTACTGGATCAAAAGCATCCCTATTTCCATAAACCATGCGTACGCCCTCCCAGAACGACATGTCCTTATGCGGTGGAGAGGAATACAGATTCCAGTTGACATTGAATCGCGCTTCATCAAACTCGCCTGTGTACGTATAAGAACCCGTATCCGAGCCATGCTTTCCCTGGGTATATGGACACGATTAACAGCTTGTATGGGATATCCAATGCAGGAACCATACCCTATGCATAAACTTGATCTTGAGGCGGAAGAATGGGTCTGGAAGCCACGTCCCCCAGGTGGTCCAGCTGTATTGAAGCAGCAGTCATAGTGAGCTCCTCGTACAACCAAACACGACGGAAAGGTGCTCACGAAAATGCCACATGAATAAGAATCATCGACATAGTCGCCAAGATAATCCCAAACCCAATCTCTCGACAACCTTGATACCTAAACATGCCACAGAGGAAACGGCACTCGGTTAGCTTTTGAGCACATCAAATGAGAGCAGGACTCACGTATCTAATGGCCAAATGATACCATCCCCATCGAAATCGAAGAAACCAGCATGAGCTTGAAGAGCAGTTGCCGCCCTTCCGGGACGAGTATTGCCAATAGGCTCAGACGCAGCTGAAGCACCGTAAGTTGGGCCTCCCATCTTCAAAATTAACTGGGAAATACGGAGAGCAGGTGAGACGGGAGGCTGGCTTTATGTAGTCTGCGTGCATTATAATTGACGTCATGCAATGTACACGTCGCGACTGTGATTTCGAGTCTGAATTCCGTGGCTGGAGTCCATGATTCTAGACCTGCACCATGCGAGCAGCCCTGAGTCATCGCCGATAACTCTGTTGAGCTTATCTTGGCCTTCCATTCGTATCGACTCGAATGCACTGCGACATACTAGTGCGCAATAACAATAGATTCCAAGTATCAACCCCAGGACGATCGGAGCGAGAGATAAGAGGAACCAATTAAGAACAGACGTCTCTTGATTCAAGTCGCTGCTGGTGGCGATGGTGCCCCGTTTAGCCTCCATGCGTGCACGCCACAGCCGGAAATGATACTATTCAAAATCTTGAAGCACCCGGAAAATCCTGTATCTACGCCCTTATCAGCCCGCAGCCAGCATAATTAATAATTACATACAAAATCTCCATATGATCATGAGTGACAGTCATCGAAATGGCCACCACCAAGTTCCCGATAAACTTGTAAGGTTGAGGGTTTTCTGTGAGACCGCGGCTGCAGCGCATCCTAGCTTACCTAATATGTTAATATTTGGTCAGCGTCGCACGTCGAACGCCCGTCGCCGAACGCTGCGATAGACTCTCGATCAACGCGGAGCTCGTCACAGGGCTACTCTTGAGTATCAGGTACTGCGCAATCCCCATGGTTATCCGTGGCTGCGAATTTGCGGTATTTACTCAACTCTGTTTAACTCTTCTCAGACCGTGACCACCTCCGACTCACATTATCCATGGACCCAATCGCTCGTCAAAAGGCCAAAAAACGCGGTCAGGGAGACCAAAAACGCTGTGAATAATAAGGCAATCACTCAGAGAGCCACAAAGAACGCAATTAAGAACACCGCAAAGGTAACCACCGGCACCCTCACATCAGTGCGCGCCTAAGTAGCAAAAACAACAAACATCAGTGCACCAGCTTCCCTAGAGTACCTTGACACAGCCTGTGCTACTACACGAAATACCCGTGGAGCCTACCCGTCAGTTATCCACCTGCGCTCTATCGGCGTGGCATAACTCCCCTTTACCGACTCGGCTGGATATTCGAGGTCGAGGACGTGCAGAGGTTCTTTCCTCCTCGTTTCCCGGGTCCCCCTTTTGCTTTCAATGATTGCTTGTTTGCGTCGCTGTACCCGCGGTAAAAAGAGCAAGCCATCGATGAAATGTTTGGGTGGTTGGGCGAGTATTATTATTACTGCTTTTCCCAGTGTCAATGTCTAATTTTGCTGTGGTAGGGATTGGGCTCCCATCGGCATATGGACAGCCTGTGAACGACGACATTTACGAAAAATGTATAGTGGATATCGTCAACAATCGGACAAAGGACGCCATCAAGTTTACTCAAAACCCAACATACGTGGAGCTAGCTATGAGAGCTGTAGGGTTAGAGCATGGTGCGCCAAAGTGGCATAGGGCGACTATCACACCTGGAATGGCACCCCCCAAGGTCTATGATACCTTGATCGTATATTTTAACATTGCCAACGGAGCACGACCTGCGATCTATTGCACGCGAACGCCAATCCTACTATTTTCACCATTCTAAACGACATTTACCAGACATGTAATTCCACCACCCTGTACTTCTATCTAATCCTGCTTACGCCCAGACAACCTGTAGAATATCGAACCCTCAAAGGACAAGTCAATATAAATTAACGAAATGGGAAGCGATCAAAACTCACATCATAGACCGCCTTAACATCCTCCTTCTTCATACGCCTATTCTCTGGCCATAACATAATGTATGTGGCCAGCCACTCAAACGTAGCTGCAAACCACCCGAACTATGAACAAGAGGTATTAAGGAAGGCTAGCATACCAGTGGTGAGACAGCACTTACTAGGTCAAACGCATTTCTATTCCCATAAAGCATGCGTACGCCCTCCCAAAAGGACATTTCTTTGTGAGGGGCAGAGGAATACATATTCCAGATGGTGTTGAATCGCCGTTCATCAAACTCGCCCGTTTGGGTATAAGCCTCCGTATCCGAACCATGCTTAGCCTACACGTGCCAGTGGACATGATTAACGACTGGGCGTGAATCGACAATCGAGGAACCCACCCTATGCATATATCTGATCTTGAGCCGGAAATATGGGTCTGGAATCCAGGTTCCAAAGGTCGCCCAGCTATGTTAACGCCATTATCAGTCTCTCGCAGCACAGCCAGGGAGATGAAGCGATACGTACGAAAATCCCATATGAATAATAATCATTGAAATGGCCGCCAAGACGATTCCGAACCCAATCTCCCGAAAACCTTTATACCTGAACACATCGATGAGGGAAGAGCACCCTATATGCGCGTCTATTGAGAACCAAAACTTACGTATCTAGTGGCCATATGACCCCATCGCCATCACGATCAAAGAAACCGACGTGGGCTTGGAGAGGAGTTGCCGCCCTTCCTGGACGTGTATCGCCAATAGGATCGGGTGCAGGTGAAGCGCCGTCGACTGGGACTCCCATTTCTCGTTATCTGACAAAGGCGGGGTGGGCAAATTCAAGCGCGAGAGGAAAGAGACAGAGTAGACGAAGAGAGCGGGAAGATGTGAGTGCTTTTAGACTGCTTGCGGATTTTATAGCATATCTTGACTGACGTCAGTGCCTGTCACGATAGTTTCCCGCCATAGCCGCGAAGTTGAACGGACTTTGGTTGACAGGCACGCCGGTTAGGAAAGGCGCATTCCTGATATGACTATTTTCAATTCAAAAACCCATAGCGCAGCCACCCATACGCAGCCCGCAACAATAACATAGATTTACGCCATGACACACATAAAATTTGTGATACGGTCGTTCCAAGGATAATTAGTCCCCAACCCTCCGGTATCATCGCCAGGATATGCAAACACCCATTCAGCTTCCGTACAAGAATTCTGGCTTGAAAGTCGAACAAAGTCACCCATAAGCCACACATCGAGCCGAATACCAAGTTCAACCTACCTATACGCTACAACCAACAAAGTGTGATAGTCGAATATACCCCCGAGTGAGCCCACGATACAGACTTCATCGATTGGATAGGAGGAAATCGAGCAACGTACCATAGCAATTCGTACCAGGATCAGGCCCAAAACTCGAGATCTTGTTCTTCCAGTCCGCGCCGAGGGTTATGCAAATCCCAAGCGGCTTAACATCGTATCCACATTTCCCGCCCCAGTGGATATCAACGCAAATGTACACCCCGCCTATTGTACCTTTACTTGGGGCGCGTCTCTGGAGAATAGGTATTGAATCGCCGTGAGCAAATGGACGGGACGGCAACGAAATGGATAACAAGAATGCAAGGGCAGAAAGCTTACTTGATAGTAGTCTGAGTATCCTGCAGACGACGATCTCAGCGTGTGGTTGTTATTAACGCTTGAATGCGGCGCATCGCCAGAATCGGGTGGCATTGAGTGAGAAACGGCTCCGACGCCTAGTGTGTTCTTGCCATTGATGGTCGGTATACCCAGTCCGGCGGTCAGAAATGAGATAAATAGCAACAGCGTGGATAGTATAATCATTGGCGGCGGGACTTGAGATGGCTAGATATTGAATTTGCGATCTAAAGTGGTATTCCGGGGGGCTAGTGCAATAGGATGCCTTGAAGAAGTTTGCTAGGTAGAAGTATAGCCTTGAGCTTAGCTGGATGTCGCCGTCTGATAGAGCTGGGATTGGTGTACGAGTAGAGTCAAACTCGAAAGATGCGCCCGGGCCGCGGCAATCTGCATTGGCAGTCAACCGTTTGACAGATTTGACCCTCCGATCGTATATACGCGCGAATCGACGAGCATCTTCACACATCATCCCTTTCTTTTGCACGATACACAGAGTGCTAGTCGATTTTACACTTTTGGGCTCTAATTCTGCCTGTAAGAAAACCGACAAAGCGTTTTCCAGAGTAACCTGATCACGGTGACGATACGAAAACGTACTCACCCGGAACGCAAAATTTGAAGTCGAGTCAGACTGAATCAAAAGTTGTTCTTCATTATGGCAAGCTGACTTGATACCTTGCGATAGGAGGTAAAAGCGGGTGTAGCTCTCGCCGAAGTGGTGCGTATGGTCAACTTGTGAGTGAAAAGACAGACGTCAATAAACGAGTTAAAAGCTATTACAGGAACAGTCCACACTTTAAAATCTGACGCCGCACAGCCCGGAGAAGCTCCACAAAGGGCGCCCAATATTTCCATAGAGCTAGATAAAAATTCCACAAGGGCAAGTCACCCTCCTACAATTGCGGAACAAAAGTAAGCATCTACCAACCTAAATCCACCTCCCAAGAGCCTCAGGCTCACAGACAGCAAAACCAGACAACAGGACCAGCATCAAAATTACGACTGAGCGCTGTATGAATTCCCCATGGAGTGGTCTTGTCCCAGCTGACCCTTGCCCACGAGAAGCACAACCAGACAGCCAATCACGGCGCCAGCTCGGTCGCGGTCCGGATATTTGCGAGTATTTGGTCCGGGGGCCATCCAGCGCTCCTCCACAACCCTCAAACCCGAGCTTTACATTCTCCTTTGGTTTGTCGGGTGACATCCCTTGATCATCTGACGCGCGAGAACACGAGCTCTCGTGCCTATGGGTAGACTTGGTATGAACGGCATGTGCTGTCAGTACGTAACTACCGACGGAGGTAGTGAACCTTTTTTTGGGTAGGAACTATCCTTCCTACGTACACAAGGACTACTTATTGAAATTACGCTTATAGCTATATGCTATTATCGCTCATTGAGGGTTAAACTTCCAGATGAACTGCACTCTGAGCCCAGCAAGCGTTGCGATGCAAGAATATGGCGTTAGTTCTAACATCTTCCGTCAATATGATTTTGAAAAACCTGACGGATGCAGATCCTGCTTGCCATAATTGGTACATACACCATCGGATATGGGCGGTGAGTAGCTGCTTCTATGATATCTTGGCGTGCTACCAATACTCAAAGCCGGTAATTAGCAGCGCCTCCAATATTCACGAAAACCATACATCCCCAACGTTGGGTATGGGCGCTCAAAATCTTCTCGTTATATCGTTTTCTACGTTTTCTATCATCCGTTGTCGTTGCAAAAAAATCAGGTATAAAAACCATGGTAGTAAGCCTAGCAGCTCTCCAACAGGTTCCCCAGTCCTGAAATTCGACTCGTCGCAGTTACACATACACATCACAAATGAAGGCCTCTCTCCTCGTCGCACCTCTCGTCTCAGCTGCCATCGCAGTAGCCGCCCCTACTGAGGACTGGAAGTACGCCGTCGGTTGGGACGGCACCGTCTTGCCCTCAGACGCCATCGGCACCCCCATCGACAATTCCACCAGCTTGGAGGTGAGGACGCTACTAATTAATCCTCATCCAAATCTCATCATGACGACAATGGTGTAGAAACGCGTCCCCGGAGGTGTTTACATCTGCGAGAACCTCAATTGGGGCCCGCCATGCGGGTATGCTGTTCAACCCTTGGGGGTGTGCATCGTCTTGGGCGACGATTGGAAGAACAAGATTTCAAGCTTCGGACCAGACCCTGGTGCAATTTGCTTCGGTACGTGTAATGAGTATGCGTAGAGATCGGACATTGACCACAAAATTTCTTGCTGCATTGCACAACTGTAGGCTACAGGTCAGTATTCCACCCTCCTGGTTGATATCTCGTCATGACTTGATGATTTTCTTTCCAGCCAAAACTCATGCTCGCAAGCTCAATGGTCCTTCACCTACCCCGGAGATGCAACTGGCGGTTGGGGTACATCCGAGCCATGGGATGACCAAATGACCAACTTTATGTGTTATGGCCGATAATTGCCCAAACCTTCTATTAACGGACCCAACTAGAAAATAGCGTGACATATGTTATTCATATATTTGGGATGCTGTAGCTTCTCTTGTCTGATAGGAATATTTGAATATTGTGCATTATGCGGGTTAAATATTGTGTCTCACTGGCATTCTGCACACGCCTTGTTAGGGAAGTGTCGTGATTTGTGTCAGGAGTCTTCATTCAGGATTAAAAACGGGGTATAACTCGAGGTAAAACTGAGCGACACTTATTAACTCTCCAGCCTACAGTTAGCGCGGCATAAGTTACGGGATGCGGCGTGACAATGCACACCCACTGTGGCGAAGGCTAATTTCGATTTTTTGCCAAGTTGAGAAGAGCAGGATAATTGCGTCTGCCGACTGCCCTTCGATTGTGTGATACTGCGCCATTAAGGTTTGACGTGTAAGGTAGGTTCAGGGCGCCGTGACGAGTAGTACATTGGGGTTGCCATCAATAATAGAATCTTAATTCACATACAATTTGCTATCGTTCTTATTTAATGAAGGGAACACAGACAACCGAGATACATATATACATGCATAATATTAACTTGAAAAGTTGGACCTGCTTCCTATGAGATCATGATTACTACGACTTCGAAGAACTAACAAGGTCCGCCCGACTCACCGACAATCAGAGTGGATAGCACATAAAGTTGGTCAGTTGGTCATTCCAGGGTTCGCTGGTGCCGAGACCACCAGTTGCGTCGCCCGGGTAAGTGAAGGACCATTGAGCCTGCGAGCAAGAGTTTTGGCTGGAAAGAAAAGTATTAGGTCACGACGAGATGTCAACCAGGAGGGTGGGATACAGACCTGTAGCCTAAAGTCGCGCAATACAAGAAGATTTGTGGTCAAGTCCGATCTCTATGCATGGTCATCGTACATACCGAAGCAAATAGCACCAGGGTCTGGTCCAAAGCTTGAAATCTTGTTCTTCCAGTCATCGCCCAAGACGATGCACACGCCCAGGGGTTGAACAGCATACCCGCATGGCGGGCCCCAATTGATGTTCTCACAAATGAAAACACCTCCGGGTACACGTTTCTATGTAATCGCTGTTTAACACAAAGACCGGACCCGAGAGGTATGAATAGAGCCTCACCTCCAAGTCGGTAGAATTGTCGATGGGAGTGCCGATGGCAGTTGGTGGCAAGACGGTACCATCCCAACCGACGCTGTATTTCCAGTCTTCGGTGGGGGCAGCAGCCACGACGGTGGCAGAAAGGAGGGATGCAAGAAGTAGAGAGGCCTTCATTCTCGGTGTGCTGCAGCTGTTGTGAGGCTGAATTGAGGACTGGAAAACCAGTTGGAGAGCTACCAGCCTCACTTTCCTAGGTTTTTATACCTATTTTCTGCGACGACCACGGAAAATGGTCAGTGGCCATAACCAAGAGAACTTGAGCATCCATGTGCAACAGAAGAACTGTAATGTCTGTTTAATCGTCGAAAACGCCGATTATCAGTTTTAGGAAAGACCCCTAATGAACGTAGGACAATCTTCTCACCGTTTACAGCCGCTGTCAACGACATTTAGGGACACAACTGTTGGCGTGTTTTTCAAAATCACTGATGGGCGCCGAGGAGAAGGACATCCATTTGCATGCTCATCATGAGGGAAATCCCTCACGGACTAACGGATATAAGTAGCGAGAAGAGCAGTGTGTCTCCTGGCAAGTGTAACGGCAGTGGTTGGAGTTCCTTTGTAGCTCTGGGATACAACACCAGATGCAGCTGAGAGGACACTCGCACCCGCTTGGTCCGACGCAGATCAAGGAACTGGAGGTAGTTTCCGTTACACTGTCAGACCCTTTTTACGTATACTCAGCATATGACACTGTACCAAGCCAGCTTGTAGATGCGAAACTTCGCATTCTTCAGTATCAGATGATTAAATGGCATCACTACCACCGCTTATTTCACCGATGAACCAAAGGAGAATGTGCCATGGTAGAACCTGGGCCAGAAGGTGAGCGCCAAGGTGAGCGCCGGTTTGGCTGATTGCCACTTCGGCAATTGCCGAGGCAAGTTCTCGACCAACCAAACACAAGCCGTGCGCCATCAGCACAGTCAGTTGTGCTGGTGAGACTTTACTAGCTTTTACACAAGGGGATGGGTCACCTGAAGAACGAAAGCAAAATGCCGTGACATCTTCACATTCGGGGAGCTCAAAAACGGCTCCCTTCAAGTCGCATTCTGCTCCCGTTATCAAGCTTCCAACGGAAGAAGCTCTCCGAGTGGGTTGAAGGGCAACGAAATGTAAGGTTGGTGAGAACGCCGACCCGGCTGCTTACTTTTCAAGCCTTCTTTTCCCCAGTCACCTCTATTAGTGATTTAGGTACCTGAAATTGCAGCTTCTTCGGGCTGTGTCGGGATCAAATTGCGAAGTTCGGATATGAACGATAGTTCTTCGAATTTGATGTTCTTTTGCTCCGTCGAGACAGCGGCGTCACTACGCCCTCAGATGCAAATAGGACCTTCAGGAACGTTTACCAGGGAAAGGGGGTGGTGTACGAGCAACGTTTGTGTGTGCTCTTATCGAAAAAGCCACTGGACCCATTTTTAAGTCTTCCCAAGAGTCCGAGAAACATCCCCGTGAAGGGCTGCACGCGACATGCACTAATCCCGGTCCCACAGATCAGCAAACAACAAGCAGAATGTACACGACACTTCAGACATACAATGCCCTCTCCATCTCTATACCCGCGATGTGCAGAGCAGGGCATTGGTGAAACACCTGGGTGAGCACCTTAGAAGCTACCACTTCCTTCCTACCCTTGCTGACATCCTGAGTGCCATAGTAGGCAGTACACTTGCATTAATATACGGACTCAGTCCGTAAAAGACATCAGGTACAAAAGTTGCATAGTATATGTTACTGTGCATTGCATAAAGGGCTCCATAGGGCTAGGAAAAGATAAAGAATATGTGAAGCGAGGGATGAAGGCTGTCGGAGTAGGGTGGGGGCAACCAAAGTGGCTCCGGGTAACTGCTGGGACGGTACCACCTATAGGCTTGTGATGGCACGGTTTGCTATGGTGTACACGTCTTGATTTTGGTGCTACTATTTGTGATAATTCAATCGTTGATTCCGAATGTTATCCGGAAGAGGTAAGATGCCCAACACGGGTCAGGCCAGTGAACGTGAAAAGTACCTGTAGAATCAATTTGTCTGCCAGATTACACCACACTTATTCATATGGGTCGATTGGCACTTGCTGTATTAGCTGCAGACACAGGGATGCCACATCTCTATACGCAAGAAAATAGTATGCAGTCACCAACGCGACTTTCGAACTTTAAATAACAAAAATATTGTGTTCTAGAGTGAATGGGTAAACACACGAATACACTCTTGCATTGTTCACAGGCACCAGGCATCAACGAAAATGATAATAATGATGGTCGTCTACCCATATACGACGTGTCCTACCGAGCCAGTGTTCCAACAGACGTTAATTTACCAGGTCCTCAACCCCTATGGATATGGCTCCCTTGGAACCAATCAACTGCAAGTCAACCTTTTCGAGTGGTCGTCCATGCGCTTTCCTATGCTCAAGAAAAGCATTAATCAAGGTTCCAGTCCCCGGAGAGACCTGACGACTGCCCAAGTCAAGAACCACAACACGGAGGTTAGGAAAGGCATAAACAAGAAAATCTTGACAGAGCGCGCAGGGTAAATTTGGTACCGGCTGTTGACTTTCACCATCAGGCGCCCAATGGGCAGCGGCGACGTGCTGGCATGAACTGGCTGTTGGAGGGGAAAATAAACATGCCGGTCTGTCGCGGAGGATCAACACTTCAGGTCCGGGGGAAATCAAATTAGCAATCGCCTCAATATCCTCTACGTAGGCGTCAAAACCCCAGCCAGCTAGTTTGAGGGACTGCAGTTGGCATTCACCAAGAGGAAGCGTCCGCAGAATGGAGGATGGCCGATCTTCCTGTGTCTCTACCCGACGAGGCTTCCATCGAAGACTCAATGCACACCTGTCCCCAGCGTAAAGCTCGATAATCGAATCTTCAGAAGCAACGGCTCTACCCGCAGTAACCTCCAACTTGAGTTCTTGATGAGGTAGACCACAAGTGTCGAAGATGGATGTCCTGTCCCAGACCTTGACCAAGCTCTCTTCAAGAAGAGGCAGCAATCCTGCCGACGATTTGAATGAGACGTTCAACTGCTGGAGTAGCGGGAAACCTGCGCAGTTGACGAATCTAATGCACTCTTCCGTAGATTCTTCCGATAATTCGAGGGAAGTAAGGGACATCAATGAAAGAACGAGGTTAGAAGAAGAGACCGCCGTCTTCTCTCTTAGTGCAGAAAGGACTTCCTCTAAGGCGAGGTGGCGAAGGCGGGATAAGGAAGAAAGGGTATCATAGAACTCTGATACAGTGGGTGCAATCCTAGGATTCGGCCTTGCAAGTTTGAGCGTAGTCAGATTCTGCAAATTGGGAATGGCGTCCCAAGGCCCATATAATTTCCCGCATCTGTACACATCCAACACCTCCAACGGAGATGCAGAGAAGTCGAGCTTCAAGCCAAAGGATGAGTCCGCTTCGAGAAGTCGACAAGCGAGGGATGTGACTCGGTCCATCGCCTGGGCTATAGAGGGTGCAACTTGATCCCAATAGGTTCTCTTGGCGAACGGGTACGTTATATTGATTTCAAGGGGGGCCAGTCGAGAACGAGTGATGAACCCACCAACCAAGGTCGGGGTGGTTATTGGGAGAGAGATAGTGGTCCACAGGGAAGGGTATTGCAAAGCGAGCTCGCGAAGGTGGTATGAAACCCTGCTGATTTGAACTCGATCCGACAAGTCGCCAGTGTCGGGTAGCTCCATCATAACTTTCCAGAGTATGTCGGCAGGAAGCCTCAGAATGGGTGCGAGAGCATTTCGGCGACGGCGAAGTTGCACGATTTGTGCTTCGAGTCCAGCGATCTCCTCGTCGATTCTATTGCGTTCTGTATCCATGTCTTGGAGACTGATGTTAGCAGCACAGAGGTGAAAGCAAACCTAGACGGTGAAAATGTCACACCTTTGAAACAGGGGCATATGAGGCAGATTGAAGACGATGGGATTTGTACACATTTATACGATGGAGGAGGCAAAGGAAGAACTTCTAATCCACAGATGTCCTTCCATATTATTGGGCTACTGCCCCAGAATCACTCTTTCTGGGGTTCCTATGTATATGATTCCAACACGATGCCTTTTGCATCAATAACATCAACTCTTTCGATAGGTCGACTGCAAGCACTTCTCTGTTCCAGGAAGTTTTGTATCGAATACCTGATCTCTGGGAGGTCTATATCACTATATGGTTCAAGGACCAAAACGCGAATATTGGGAATGGTCGAAATGATGCCATCTTGGCAAATTGCACAGGGTGTAGTGGGAAACGCAATGTATATTGGTTTACCCCGCAAAATCATCACCTCAGGAACAGACCAGGTCGAGCTGATGGCCACTTCGAAATCACTAGTGGCGAAACCGCAACCTTGTAGTGCGATGGACTGTAACGTGTATGAGTCAAGAGGGAGCGTTTGCAAAAAGGCTGATGGCTGATCCTCTGAAACCCAATACCACTAGGGCAACCATTGAATGCTTAAAAAGCGCTCGTCGCCTGAATATGCGTGGAGACTAGAACGTTCGTAATCCATAAAACTCCCTGCGGTAATATGCAGCCTCAAATTGCCATGCGATGTGTTGTGAACGCTGAAAATGGAGCTTTTAGCCCAAACACCGCTTAGGGCCTCTTGGAGGGGTACTAGAAATGCGAAAATGGAGACGAAGGCGATGTTCAGTCGAGTAAGCAGCGGAAAAACTGCACAATTGAGGAACCTGATGCACTCCCCCAATGGTTCCCATGATAACTCGAGAGAAATTAGGGATGGCAACGAGATGACGGCGTCAGAAGGAGGATCGTCCGTCTTCCCCCCTGTCGTCAGTGCCGAAAGGACTTGATCCAAGGAAAGATGACGAAGGCGTGTCAAGGAAGTGTGTGTGTCATAGAACTCTGGCAACGGGGGAGCAAAATCGGAGCGGGGTTTACGAAGTGTGAGCGAAGTCAGATTTCGCAAATTTGGTGTGGACTTCCATGGCCCATATAGTCTACCACATCGATCAACCGCCAAGGTCTGTAGCGGGGATGAAGAGAAGTCCAACTTGACAGGTACCCTCTAATCTAGGCGCCGACAAGAGAGGGCTGTGACTCGGCCTACTACCTCTGACAATAAGGGTATGGCCTTTACCCAATATTCATGATCAAACCTGGTGCGTTGTATTTCTATTGCGAGGGGAGTAGATTGAGAAAGAGCCAGGAACTCGGCACAGAGGGGCGTGGTTGAGGGAAGAGAAATGGAGGTCCAAAGGACAGGGTACTGCAGAGCAAGAGTTCGCAAATGATGGGAAACCCATAAAACTTGAATTCTATCGATAAGGCCGTTATTCTCCGGTAGTTTCTTCATAATTTCGCAGAGGACGTCGGCAGGAGGGCGCATGATGGGAGCAAGCTGATTTCGACGGCGACGAAGTTGGGCGATTTGAGCTTCTAACCTGGTGATCTCTTCATCGATTCTTTGACGTTCGACACTGTCGTCCTCTTGCATGGCCACAGTGTTTGTATCAGGTTGGAGGATGGGGGATGTGGTAGATTGGAGGCTGCACGGGGGGCAGTGTCAGCTGGACGGAATCATCCAGGGTCAGGCATCGCCGAAAGTGAACAATTACTTCGACCAGGCTCCCACATTCCCTACGAACTTTGGCCGGTGTTGCACCACTTCCTGGACGTACATTGTAGCCTTGCTGCCGTGACCAGAGCGTGTCTTTTTGTGAAAATAGAAACCCAACATGTCATTGCGCCCAAGTCGACAGCAAATTACTGAACCAGCAGCCCAAAAGGCGCCTTTCCTCCAGTCTCGTGGTGTTGAACAGTATATGGAATGCTGATTGCCAAACCCCGACATCAAAATAATCACTAGCGGTATCTGAGAACCTACCATTATACCGAACGGAGTAGATATTATAGTACACCTTTTGCAAATTTCAAGAGGTGCGTTACTGGTTGGCTGTATGCTACATACAGGAAAACATGACATGAGCGTCATCTTATCTGATCCAGAACACGCCACTCCATAGGGACAATCAAAAAAACCCATTCGCCCATGTCGACCAACGAGGAAAGCCAACACATTAGAATCATGCGCGCTCAGATCGACGACGAAATCGCCAAACTCGAAGCCCAAATCGTCCAACTTCGCGTACGCACTCGCACCCGTCTCACGACTCCCCGCAGACCATCTCTTGCGGATTATGGTAGAGTATCAACACATGGAGTCGGAGGTGCCAGTGAAATGGAGATTGATCCGGTGGATTCGCATTACCCATGTATCTCATGATCTGCGAACGTTAGCACTGGGATATCCCCTTCTCTGGACCACCATAGCCTGTCCGGCAATTCCAGCCAACTGGATTGGTCCATTCCTCTCCCGCTCTCGTGACTCTGAGTTCCTATGATGAACCCGATTATTTCGACGCGGTCATGTCCCTGCTGGCACCCGAGGTCCACCGCGTCTCTTCGCTCGTGCTGAGTGGTTATCAGGAAGGAGCGATAGGCAGCAGAAGCTGGGGACCGGACTATGGCATCGACTTTTCGAGAGCGCCGCTCAAGTCTTTGGAGCTTCGCCACTGCGGGGCGCTGTGTCAACACTGGAAGCCCGAATTTCAGTTGCAGTCTTTAAAAATCACGGGCGGCACCATCAATATGGCTCTACTCTCTCAGGATTTAACTGAGCTTCAGTTCATTCACCCAAATCCAGAGACTATACCGCCGATGCCGAGATTTTACGAGATGCTGTCCTCGCTCACGAATCTTCGCGAGTTGGACTTGGTATTTGTCTTCCGGGATACAAGGACAAGACCTAGCACCAATCACACACTTGGCCAGATCTCCCTCCCCTCCCTCTTACGACTCAAGCTGTCTGAAAGTGCTCCAGAAGACTGCATAGATTTTCTCTCCCGTGTAGCTGCACAGCATCTCTCCGAAATCCTAGTCGAACTCACCTCTCATTTACCCACCTCACTGCCACTTCTGGTCAGGACCTTGACTCCACTGCAGTCAAAGATGGACATGCCTACTTGTTGCCTACCAAGGACTTGCCTGGCGTTGAAATTCCTCACCTTTAATATAGGGCGAGAAAACAACAACGCTGCCTCTCTCTGTTCTCATGACCGACAGGTCTCCTCCATCCGATGAAAAACTCCTTTTGTTGGTGCAGACATGTCTCCCGGTGGCCTTGTAGGCCTTTTTTCGCATCTTTCTGGGTTGAACGCACTATCGTTCAATACCTCCGACGCACATATCCGGTTCCTCAACCACCTCTCTTCGTGCGAGTGCATCCACGAAATGCAAAGGCGCAGCGATTTCAATGCCTGTACTACATGCCAGGAGTCTGCGGCGTCATTCTACCCAGGGCTTCGCACTCTGCAATTACGCGTCGCGGATATCAAAGGCCTCGACGAACAGATTTTGCAAAGGTATTTTGGCCTACAGGGAAGCTTGTCGACAGCCCCTGAAACACGTCACGATTGCGTTTGAAGGAAAAGAGACGGCAGAAAGACGAGCGTTGCTGGATGTGCTTCAGGAGATGGGCGGAATTATCGCTTGTTACAACAAGATGAATCGAGGTTGATACAAACCAAGAACCGGTCACTGAAATTTTAATCGGATTTTGTTGGTACGTCTACACGAATTGACTGCCACGGCATGTCTCTTGCTTCGGGTTGCTGGCTGTCTCACCAGAGATGCAAACACCCAGCTTTGCTTTCCAATCGCCTTCCCTCTATTGATACAAAAAAAATCCCAATATCAATCGTGCTTGAAACGCCATATGTGTGCAATATGCCCACGCGTGCCTTCAACTGTTCACGTTAATGAACGTGACTTCACTCCGGACCTCATTTTTTGTTTTGTGGACGCTCGTTCAAGCCTCGAGTTTCTCTGTCGCGTGCTTCTAATGCCAGTTTCAATCGAAAAAGTTGATCGTCTATAGCCCAGTGAGTGCGTTTTGAGGTGCTGTCGAAGTTGAAGGATTCAGGCACCGAGAATTGGCTGGGTGCACACTTCATGAGCCAAACCTACAATTAGAGATAAACTGACTACAGCGAGTGTAGGTTTAGCGTGGTATTAACCCGTTCGTTATTAGTAAGACAACAAAAAAAGAAAAACCGCCTGAGGGCCATGTAACAAGCATGTACATGCGCATATAGACCCGACCATCTAACATACTTTGAGATATCTCTAGCCCTTCAATCAACGAAACCAGGAGCATCCGGTCTAAAGCGCATGTTCAAAAAGACAGGCGAGGATCATTGGGAGACGCGTTTATGCTACCGTCGCATCGAGGTGTCGAGCTTTGCTCTTCAATCCATCGAGCTCTGGTGTGCACATTGCATGCAACCGCCAGTGTCAGCTATTGTCACCGCCACACCCCTAGCCAACATGTCCAGGTTGCTGGGCGAGCAGAGATTCACCAACCTTTCTTGTGAGCACGGCGCGTGCCAATAACCAGGACCACTGGCATCGGAGCTCTGTCGACTGCTGATTGTATTCAAATGTGATTCAATCACATTCCAGTACGACCAGCAATCCGAGATTGACCTGTGACGATATTCTATGGTCAGTTCTCGACCGGGGATGGTGAACGTATCCTCTTTTGATCTCGTGAGTGGATGCCGAGGGAGAGTTGGTCTAAATTCTCATCGAGGACCATGATATATGCGCATATATGCGCGACGATTGAATGGTTGATGTACTATGAAATCAACAGTGAGTATTCAGCATACTTGTAAAGACAGAAGACGGACTGAGTCTGTATTTGCACCAACATTCCGTGAGTATGCGCATATACGCACCCAGCTTGAGAACTTGGACGGTTGCAGGAGCGAGCAGACAACGCAGACCCTGAAACGTCAACGAGGAATTCCTTGCGGCAAACTGCCAACACGCCCCGAGTTGTGGCAGCAGCGTCTAACATTGAACGTCGTGAAACGAGTGCTTGCTTGGCGGGTGAAGGGCAGGGCACATCCTTGATAAAGTTCCGGCAAGAGGTGATCTTACGAGACGTCCAGGTGGTCCGCCCTGATCTTGAGCACATGCAGAGCAGACAGTGATGGGAAACAATCGCGAACGAAAGCAGAGTCCACGGAATCCGCCGAGCAGACGATTGGAATAGAGCTGTGGCGGGAAGAGCAGCTGACGCGGGAGAGCCAGGAGAGGAAGGCTCCATGGACTGGGCTGGGACTGTTCCAGATTTCGATTGCCTTTGAGCACCCCACAAAGCGGGGTGAGAAGCGCCACGTGCAGCTGGTGGGAGAAAACACGGTGGACGGGGTCCTGGTCAGCTCCTTGTCTTTACCCCACACTCACCTCTGCTCGTCCACGCTGCAGCCACTGTAGACAATGTCCGTGCTTTCTCGTTTTGCCTGCGCCTGCTCTGAGACGTGTTCTTTTACCCGCCAGTAGACATCCACTAGACGCAGCGCTGCCTTTGTCTTTGCTGCACCAACCGCTTAGATCATCGCCCAATCCAAAATTGCCTCCACTCAGTCCTCGCGCCATTCCATGACGGACGCTGAGCAGCCCGCGCCCCACCAGACCGCAAAGTCGCCGTCCCCGCCCCGGCCCCCGCAACAAGTCTCCCTCAACTCGGAGGACGACGTCCGCAAAAACAGATTCCAGGCCTCCACTCCAGCGGCCACCGTCGAGAACGGCACCCTCCACAACCACCGTGCCGCTAGCCAGCCCCCTCGCAGCTCCGCCGATCCCCATCCCTTCTTCTCCTCGCCGTCCCAGCAGTACCACGTCCCGTCCAGCCTCACCCCCACCACCCCATCGACCACCAGCCCATGGATCAACTCCCGTCTATCCAACGCTGCTAGTGCACGTGCAACAACCGCCAGCGGCCTCCCTCTTCCCGTCCCAATCCGAAGTTCTTCCTTCTCCACCCACCAGTCCCACCAGTTCTCGACCGCAATGCGTGATCGCGTCTTCCCATCCACCTTTGAGGACGACGAATCAGAAGGCCTCTCGGACGCCTACGACACCATGTCGCCAACAACCCAATCAGCCACCGCAAACCCACCAGCCGGAACACCCACTTCTTCTGTATTTACCCGAGGTAGAACATACGCACAGGATCTCACTCGCAGTCGCTCCCAATCACTCGCCGCTGCCACATCATCAAGCCGCCCCGGTCTTGGCCCAGGCTCCATCGGCAGTCCGTATTTCTCCACCACCTCCACGACACCCACCATGCAGAGCTTCAACGACTCCTTCCTCTCCAACGCACTCAACACCCCCCATCGATATGGCGACATCAAGCCCCCCGGTGCGAGCCGGTACGGATCCCTCGGCACACTGGGCAGATCGCCCATCAGCAGCCTCAACCCCTCCTCCCCCGGCGGCGCAGGTAAGCACGTCCCACCCTCTCCATTCTGTTTCTATAACGAGCAACTGACAATGTTGCCCTGCATTGCGTCATGCAGGCGGCGCGGGCTTTGCAGACGGATATAACATGTCCCCCTTTGTCCGGGACGTCGGCCAGATCCTGCTCGACGAGGGCTCGCTCTCGCGCGACCTCTGGGCGGGCATGAACCCCCCGCGGGACGAGACCGTCGCCGCCGGGGGCGCGAGCGGCACCGCCAGCCGACGGCACAGCGTCAGCGTCGTCCAGCCGCGGAGGAACACTCTTCAAGGTGGTGCGGGTGCAGGAGTTGGAGGCGCAGGTGGGATTGGAATTCCAGGGGCCGCGGGGATAGGATCGTCCGCGCTGTTGGACGGCTCGGACGACTTTGTGGGGTCCGCGAGTACGGCCAGATCCGGGTTTGGAGGGCGGCTGGGCTCGGGTGTGTTTGGGAGCAGCGCGTTTGGGAGCGGTGGGCTGAGCGGAGCGGGTGGTAATGGTCATGCCGGACTTGGGTCCCTTGGTGGTGGTGGAGGGAGCGGCGGGCTCGGAGGCCTGCGAATCTCGGAAGACGACCTCGTAGCGGATTTTAGCACGATCAAGCTCTCAAGCAACGGACACGGGCTCCGGGGTGCTGGTGGTGCAGAGTCTGCGTACCCGCCCTCGCAGCCGTCGTCCCTCCCGATCTACGCCCCGCTGTCGCGCAGCCCGCCTCCGCTCTCGGGGCTGATGACCTCGGCGTCCAAGGACCTGATGACGCCGTTTGGCTCGATCAACCTGAGCAACATCTCGACCGCGTATGCGGCCGCGTCGAGGCAGAGGGGCGAGTCGCCCATCGATACGGGCGCCGCGGCGTCGCCGACGACGAGGAGCGTGTTTGACTCGCCGGTTATAGGTGGAGCGGGGAGCGAGAACGGGCGGTTTGGGGTCTCCGGGCAGCCGTATCTCCCTCAGCGCACCGGGAGCGGGTCGGCTACCGCAACGGCAGGGCAGAAGGACGTGTTGGGCCAGAACGGGTCCGCGGCGTTTACGCGAGCCAGGGCGCCCTCTGCGGCCGGAGCTGGCGCGGGGGGGTTGCCCTCGCCGATCTCGCCCAGCGCGAACGTGCAGCCCGGGCTGGGGGGCCGGATTGGAGGCGTGTATCACCACCCGTATTACCCGCCTGGGATGCAGCGGGCGGCGGCGACGGAGGTGGTGCATGCCCAGGCTCAGGCGTATGCACAGGCACAAGCACAGGCACAAGTTCAGGCGTATACACAGGGAGCTGGCGTTGGGAGAGATTCGCCTGCAAACGGGACGGGGGAGGCGTCGTCCCCCGGCATCGGACAGGAGTACGGGCTCAGCGCGAGCACGAGTCCGACCACGTCGTCGCTGCTCTCTCCTACCAGTCTTGCTTCCCCCCCGGGCCTCGTCCACCAAGCCCACCACCTCCAACAACAACAACAGGCAGCGCAACAACAAGCCCAACAGTCCCAGCTCCCGCACCCCGCCCTCTCCGACCTGGGCAAAGGCCTCCCCCTGCACGCCGTGCCGCCCTCGTGGCCTTTGTACATCGTCGAGTTCAAGGCGGGCCGCACGGATATATTTTATAGCGTCGACCCGGGGATGGAGATCAAGGTCGGGGATCTGGTCATCGTCGAGGCGGACCGCGGGAAGGATCTCGGGAAGGTGGTGAACGACGGCGTGAGTGTGCGGGAGGTCGAGGCGTGGGTGAGGATGCAGCAGCAGCAGCAGGCACAGCAGATGGGGCTGCCCGGGGGCGTCGGGACGGGGGCGGGAGCAGTAGGTGGAGGAGCGGGTGTGGGATCGCCAGGGGCGGGGGCGGGAGCGACGGGCGGGGTGCCGGGCATGAACGTTGTGGGGCTCGGGGGGCCGCTGAGTCCTGGTGCGGGGAAGAAGGAGATCAGTCCAAAGATGATATATGGCAAGGCGCAGCAGCAGGACGCCCAGTGGGTTTCGTTTCTCTCTCTCTTTCCGCCGTGTGCCCGCTGTCGTTTCTTTTTTATTGCTGCCTGGTCGTGTTGTGCTTGTGCTGATGCGTCTGGGTTTTAGGTTGCTTGTGGCGAAGATGCAGGACGAGATGAAGGCGCTGCAGTTGTGCCAGACCAAGGTCAAGGCAAAGAAGTTGCCCATGGAGGTTGTGGATGCTGAGTATCAATGGTACGCTTCTCACTTTCACCTCCATTGCCGCATAACTCATTGACTTTTCGAATGCCGTTTTGCGCCTGCAGGGATCGCCGAAAGCTGACGTTCTACTTTGTCGCGGAGAAGAGGATCGACTTCAGGGAGCTCGTCAGGGAGCTTTTCAGGTCCGTCTCTCCCCCCACCTCCCCCCAGCTCGCCGCTGATCCTATTTGTTGCAGGTTGTACAAGACTAGAATCTGGATGGCCTCGCTCCAAGGCGGAGTGGCTTACGAACAATAAGCAAATGCACACCCGCAAGACGCAATGCCGGGTCCGGGCCTATGTATACCACTACCTTTGGACTCAACCCGAAAAAAAAATCTCCTCTTTGAACAAGTGCTGCTGTACGTTTAATGCGCAGGCGTCTTTGACGTGGTTTCTCGTTTTCTCGTTTCTCGTTTCTTCTTCTTGCTCTTCGTGGCTTGTGGATAGACTCCGGCTCTTGATATACAGTCCTACATTCTATACTTTACACTCCTACGTGTCTCTCTTCCTTTCTGTTTCTCTGCGTGTCTTTTCTCTTTTTTTCTTCTGCGATTGAGATGGAACACGTTGTACCAACAAATCTCTCAGGCTAAAGTTTCCTGTGCTAACTTCACGACTGACTGCTACATGTCCCTTGTCCTCGTCCTTGTTCTCATCTTTGTGCTTTTGTTGCAAAGTACATACAGAATGTATGTTACAGTTGTTGTTGCTTTTTCCCTTTCTTTCTCGCTATATCTTTTCCTCTCTCCCTTCTTCATCGAACTATCCACTCTCGAATCTCGAATGAGAATGTCTCCTAGATATATACATACATACATACAACTTACATACATACAGGTGCACATACACATTTCTTTTTCCCTCTCTCCAAGTCCACCCACCCACTCAGTCATGAAATGTCGGCTGAACTATCCTGCTCCGTCTACGTGTACCTGGCGTCCGCTGTTTTCTGTTCCCGTTTACGATTCCTAGTCGCAAGTTCAATTTCTCTTGTCGCGTTAAAAGACCTCCTCTTCTCCCAATGCCCGGTGTTTTGATATACGTGATTCCTTCCCACTTGATATCCCGATGTCCTCCTCTCCCCCTCCCCTCCCTTCCGCCTGCCAGCGACCGGCGTCCCATCCTCGGGCGCTCGAAAAGAGAATGTGGCTGCTCGCTTGATCAGCCAGCTTTACGCCTCTACTCTCTCTTGTCCATATGTACAACAAAAAAATTCGAGAGCCGTCCGCGTACACCAGATCTCCTTCTGGAGGTGGAGGCTCCCCGGTCTCGATGTTCCGTCTCCTTCTGGTTCCTCTTTCTTGGATAAATGGGGGGCTTTTGTTAGATAGGTAGAGTATTACTGCTTGACTTGCAGCGTACATAAAAGTACTACAGAATACAGATTGATTGTCCTCAGGCTCTGATGAATAAGAGTCCAGTTTTCAAGCTGTAGACACCCGTGGTATCGGTGATGAGTAGACTTTATACCGTTGGAACCCAACGACGGGTGCACGCGGTGGTGCAGTCAAACCTCGTGATGGAGAAGGGTGTGTACAAGATATCTGGCCCAAGTAGGTAATCGTGCTCCCACCTCTGTTCGTTTACTACCGCGCTTTTCAGATAATGCAACTGTCCGGGCTACACTTACCAAAGATTGCTCACGTCCTAGGGCTCCAACTGCCAGCAATACAGAAAGTGTAAGGTCTCAGGACCGGAGCCCATTAACTTCCCTGTTCATTCACTCAATCCTTCCAGACGAACAGTGCTTATACGGCTAGATGTCGCGAACGCGACCCGTGCTGTTTGGTCCCTGGAGAGCGCATAATGCCCCCGTTTTACACTCGGTTCGAGGTGACTCACATTTGGCCCCGCGCTCACGACGATGAGGTGAGTTCCTAGCTACGACAGAGATCCAAATTCCAATTCATATGGTCAGTGGAATAAACGTGGCTATCCCTACCTCGTTAATGACCCTGCCCCTTTGAAAGAGGTAGGAGGAGCCACTAAAATCGATTCTATCCAGAATGTCATCACGCTTCGTTCCGATCTTCACAGGGGATGGGACAACTACGAATTCGGTGTTGATCCTGATGTCGGTATAGGCCCGTTTTTCCGATTTTTATCAGTCATTCACGGCTCGAGTAGGATGGGTACAAGGTTGTCCCTTTTATTGCGGGTTATGACAGCATTGCTGGCAACACCCTCAACCTCTACCACATCCAAGACCAGAGGCTGCGACCGCTTGATGCCCTCCTACGAGACCACTTTATGCAAGGTGTGCTTCGTCATGTCAAAGGCGCGGGAGAACCACCTTGGGATTACGAGGACACTTTCGGAGAAGGCTCGTTTGATCTCTCAGCGGGTGTTTGGTCGACGGAACAGGGACGCACTCTTCTTGAGCTAGATCTCAAGAACCGCCTTCATGGCAGATTTGTGACTGAGTCGTAATGACCGTTATTTCGCTGAGCTGCTGGATCACTTGACACCACGGCTGAAAGCTCGACGTTGATAAAACAGGTGGAGTACGTTGAATCATTTACCATTTCATGCCACAGGTCTGAAAGATGCCCCTCGTATTTAGGAACATGATCATTTTTACACTGCCTGGCGACCTCAGCCGTAATATGTCAACTCAGAGATTGGTCGCTTACTAGCCACCTAATAGAAAGAAAGATTAGGAGCTCCAACTACACAGATATCGTAATTCAGATACATTATGAATCGAGTATTACAACTTCGTATTTAGCCTCTCCATCTCGGAATCGAGGTATCCTCAATAAGCGCACATTTGCCGCGTCAGCAATCCTCTGGCAATCATCCTTGCTAACTCCATCCGCGCCGAGAAGCAGCAGCTTGAAGTGCTCTAGCTCTCCACAGGGCTGCAAACCACCCAACTTTGGTACCAGTGCCTAGAATCCCAAAGTTCGAATCAGTCCAATCTCCATGCAGTGCTCGAGGCTGAGAGACTGACCATATAGGCATCGGTGTTGGTAATCATCTCGTAGACTTGGATGAATTTTAAGGTGAGCATAGTCCATCCAATAACTGCTCGGCGTTGTTCAAGTCAAATGGCCTAGAGTTGATCGCGATCATACCTTCAAGATCTGCCATCCCGCGAACAGTGTCCAAAGTCTCTAAAAAGCGCGTCGGCATATTGGGAATCCCAAGCCATGGCTCGTCAGGAAGATACTCCAAACTGCTGGTTGGTGGGCCAAGCAAGTAAAGATCACGAAGGAAAGGGCATCCCTCAGCGATCGTGAATTGCTCAGTCGTGATGACTAGCCGTTTGATGGGGGCGAAGTAGCTGTTTTCGTGGAATGCCTTCTTGTAATCCAGTACGAGCATCCAATGGGGAACCCGACCCCTAAGAATATCATGGAGCTGGAATTGATCAAATTTGCTGAACAGTGGTAGGCATCGTGCTATTTCGGCAAGCACGATGTCCTGGGAGTATGAGCTCATTAGAATGTGCAACAAAGAAACGTGAGATGATGCAAGGCATTATGCAACCAATAGAGGTGGCAATTGCTTCACTTGGTCTGCCAAATCAGGGTACTCGTCCGCAAGTTCAAAGAATCGAAGCAGCGTTGTGGCAATGTCCTTTTCCCAGCGACAGAAAGGCATCCCATCGATATTTTGCAACAGCCTTGTATCGTCAGCGTAATGTGAGAATACTATTTCGATGTTCCACCACGCCTGTTGGCGAAAGGCACTATACAACATTTTGCAAACCTGACATGATGTTCTAACGATCCGACTCCGAGTCTCAATGTGGCTTTTAAATGGCGCAGTAAGCCACGGCAGCAGGATTGGGGCAACCAGAAAAGTACCAGCAATTTTGAACAGGATTTCGTTAGGGAAGGAAAGAAATCTGCTAGCATTTTGGTTGCGAATATTAAGAGCGCGGCTTTGCTCTTCAGTGGTGGGTCGATTGCGGTGCTCTCGCACTCGCTTTCGAAGTTCCCGCTAAATGCGTGCGTGATAGGGCATGTGCGTGGGAAGCGCAGTATTTGCCTCTGCTTGGTCACCCATTAAATTTGAGCGCGACGCGTCGAGCGCGTCACCACCCCGACAATATGCCTGAACCCCAAACGCGTACGCTGCGAAAACGACCGAACACCAAGGAGCAAAGCCGTGCACTTACAGTGCAGAATAACAACTCTGAGGGCCTACTCTCATTCCCAGCTGAGATTCTGGTTGAAATTGCCAACCATTTCCCTGCTGCTGCCGTTCCTTCTAGGCCGGTTTCTGTGCCGGTGAGCGTCGATGCTGAAACCAGAGGAAGTGTGATTAGGAAGTTGTGTCAAGTCTGCCGGGCGTTTCGTCAGATATTCCGGTTCCATGCATGGCGCAACATTGAAATGTTGTATTCCCATTGTGCCAAAGACAACAGAAGATTAGCAGGAGTGAATCATCACTACTTCTACCGATGGGAGAAGGATATTGCCCATAGGACACTGCGGCTGTTTGAACTTGCAGCAGAGAACCCATCATTGGCTGAACGAGTAGAGTGAGTCCTATATCGTTCTATGAAGCCTTCGAGGTGCCTGACTTCTACTTCCCAAATGATTGCGCCGTACAGGAGTCTGAATATCTTGTTAACCTCATACTCATACGATGTGGTGCTTCCTGAGATAGCCCAGGGCTTGTCGCTGTTTCCAAACCTCCGTGCATTTCAACTTCATCCTGGGCGAAAGGTGCCCATCCGGAATGAACAATTGTACATAAAGGCTTTCTCCGAACAGGAATACCCCTCTATTGAAGTGCTTGGGATTTGCCCGGAACACTTCATCTTAGCTCAGATCTGCCCACATCTTCGGCAACTCCAAATTGCCAGCACAGCTCGACTTCCATCCATTTCTCAAGGTTTGCCGAATGGGTGGCTATTGAAGCCCGAGTTTCCAGCTAAAGAAATACTGAATCTACACCTGCACCGGGGACTAACCGAAATACAAGGTATTTGTGCCAGATGAATCCTTGAATCCTTATACCCATCGGTGCCCGCTTAGGAATTGCCGCCGCCATGCCAAAGCTCAGGGTTCTGAAAATTTCCGAGGAACCAGACGCATCTTCCATGGACGTCTACTTGGTCAGCCTCTTACCTACAGCTGAAATGGGGTTTCAAGTTAATATACATTCTTTCTAGTCTCGGATCCAGAGATTAAGTTGTCTCCGCTGCCTCTCTGACCTAGTTGAATTCCAACTGGTGTTGACAGTCGTACACCCCTTGTATCAGAGGAGTTGCGAGGACGCCGCTCGAGATGCACGAGCGATTTTGGATGGATTACCTCGAGTGATCAATGGACAGATGAAGTGCAATGTAATCGTTAAGACCAAATAATCTATGGCGAACACTTGCACCCCTCCATGGAGGTAATTTAAAGTTGCCACATTGCTAATGTTATATGCCATCTAAATACTGTAATATTCTGATAGACTTTGATGGGCTCGCAGGTGCTTCTGTGAACGGGTTTACCTGGGTCATTGCTTCATGTACCTCCTAAAGCTGTTTTTAAATCGGTTATGTTTCGATTACCGGCTCAAGGCGAGCCCTATTCATCGCGCAGTGGAGTAAAGATGACTGAGGCCCTCGAGCGAAAATTCTTCAGCGTGAAAGTAAAAATAGCAATCCGCAGGGTGATGACGGTGAATGTGATTAAAGGCTGTGAGGATCGAAAGGCGATTTGGGGAACCAACTGGCTAGAAGCTCTTCCAAACGACAAGTCTTCGAGAGTCTGATAGCAAAGGACGGCCGCACTACTCATATTAATTGAGCGCAGGCAAAAGACAATTTAGGACTGATGACTACCTTCCACTGTCTGCGTAATGGGCATTAGAACCGGCGTAATTTTGGGGGGATATTCTCAAAACGGACTTCCCATTCAAATAACAGTCCCTTCAGTGAAACGGCTAGAGCAAATAGTGGTGAGGAGTATGGATTACCTCGAGTGGTTATTGGACAGATGAAGTGCAATGTCATTGTTAGGACCAAGTAATCAATGGCGACCTCTTGCACTGCTTCGTTGAGGTCATTTGAGGTTGTATTATTGCTGACGCTGTTTGCCATCTTCTGTAATATATCGAGACCTTTATATTGAGACCTTAGACGAAACAATACCCATTAGATCTCTTAATCAACCATTTCTCTGTGTAGAAGACGTACAGATTTACATAGATCATTCAGCCTCAGGCACGGGTGTTGAACTCCTTCGATGCCTCTCTGACCTAACTAGACTCCAAGAGGTGTTAAAGACCGTATGAATCTGATCCAAGGAGGTTTTCCAGGATGCTGCTTGAGATACAGGAGCACTTTGAGATGGATCGCCCCTGATAAAAAATGGACAAATGAAGTACGACGTCACTGTCATTCAGGATCGTATAGTAGTTTCCTTGTGGAGCATTGAATTGTGTGCGGCCCCGAAATTGCTATATATTATTGAGCATTATTCGCATATAGAAATATACTGAGATATTGCCTATGATAGTCTAAGCTGCTCAGGACTGCCTTTTATATGATTGCGGTCATCTTCATCGAGTCAATCGTTGTTGACTCGTTCAGGGTCCAACAGCCGTAATGTGCCTTTGTTTGGCTCACCTATATATTCTCAGCGAACGCGACACGACCACGTTAACAACCTACTATGCCCGAGTTTCGCAAGCAAACACTACGGAAACGACCAAATACACAGGAGCAAAGTAGGGCGCTCACAGTGCAGAACAACAACTCTGGGGGTTTCCTCTCGTTCCCAGCTGAAATCCTTGTTGAAATTGCCAATCAATTTCCAGTCGCTGTGATCCCCTTCAGGCGAATCAATGTCGCAATGGACAATAACACTGGGAGTAGAGGAGGGATAATGAGGACGCTATGCCAAGTGTGTCGGGCGCTCCATCGAATATTTCATCTCCATACATGGCGCAACATTGAAATACTGTCCTCTCCATATGCACATGACAATAGAAGACTAGCAGGGGTGCATGGGCGCTCTTTCTATAGATGGGAGAAGGATATCGCTCATAGGTCATTACGACTTTTTGAGCTTGCAGCTGAGTATCCAATCCTCGCCGAAAGGGTAGAGTGAGTTGGACCCTATCTTATGAAGGACTTGAAATACCTAATGACTTCCTTCTTCCTTCACGATTACAAACCATGCAACATAGGAGTTTGAACATTTTGTTGACTTCATACTCATACGATAGGGTGGTGCCCGAAATAGCCCACGGCATGCTCTTGTTTCCAAATCTCCGTGCATTTCAACTACATCATGGACGAGGGACGCCCGGTTGGTATTCTTCAATGTACCACGAGGCATTCGCCAATCAAGAGTTTCTCTCTATTGAAACGCTAGCCATTTACCCTGAGCAGCGCATTTTGGCTCAAATCTGCCCGCGTGTCCGGCGACTTCAAATTACTGACGCATTTCGTATCACAACATTGTCGCATTTCTTGTCGGATGGTTGGTTATCGGAGTCCCATTTTCCGAGTAAAAAAATACAATTCCTGCATTTGCATCGCGGATTGAATATAATACAAGGTGCTCCTTATACGAACTTATGACTCTCCCTGCTTACTTGTGCTTACCAAGAAATCGCTGCTGCCATGTCAAATCTCAAGAGTTTCAAGATGTCAGAAGAACCGTCAATATATTTCACAGACGCTTCAAGTTACTTGGTCAGTTCCTTGCTTATATTCAACAAAGTGACCAATGACCGACACAGAGTTGTCAGCCCCGGATCGAGGAGCTGAGTTGCCTCCGCTGCCTCTCTAGCCTAGTTGAATTTCAACTGGTGTTGAAAATCGCATGCCCCAAGCACAAAGGTCTATGCGAGGAAGCTGCCCAAGAAGCACGTACTGTCTTGATGCGGTTACCCCGAGTTACGACTCATCAAATGAGCTATAGTGTACCTCTTACTACAGATGAAGTGTGATTAATCCAATCCCACAACCTCTTTTACCATATAGGCCGTTATCACTCTTGGATTTGTAGTCTACTTCCATAAAGCCAAATAAACTCGTGTTTCATGTTAGTTACGACAAGGTGCTCAAGCAGCTCCTAGACGCCCTACTTGATCCCTCCTTAGTCCCGTCTTCATCCCGTGTCAACAGTACCAAATGCAAAGCGTCGAAAACACAACCCATGCACGCGATCGAAGAGGACGGATCAAATATCAAAAATACCACGAAGCCTCATCTCCCCTCCCACCGAAAGATTATCAACCACTTTCCCCTTATCGCCATTCCCTTCGAACCAGTTCTTGCACCAATGGATACAGATAATAAGAGCAGCAAAGGAAGCATCATAAGGGCGTTATCCCAAGTCTGTCAAGCCCTCCACCAAATATTTCGTCCTAGAATGTGGCACAATGTCGAGGTATTATATTACGCATACGACAAAGGGTCAGACTATTTGGGCGTACAGGTACGCAATCCCGTGGGAGGAGAGTATCTCTAATAGGTTGCGTCGGTTTTTCGATGTTGCCCACGATAATCCAGCCTTGGAGGAACAATCGCAGTGGTTCTATCCCTGAACATACTGACAATCTAATCTTTTATTTTTCGCAATGACCTTCAATGTCATATTGACTTTATTTATTGCTCTTGGTGGTGACATAGCCTCGATAGCAGAGTCCCTGCCACTTTTCCCCAATATCTAGGCGTTTCAGCGACAGAGTAGTCCGTGGATATCGGCCAAGTTACTACAAGCACAATACGAGGGGGTGTTTTGTGGAGTGGAGTAGCTGTTGAGCCTGAGCAGTCAACCATGGTTTTCACCTCTTCTGGCCTTCAAGGATTTCGAATGGCCAGCGCACGGAGACCTGAAATTGACGAGTCGGATTCTGATGAGTTTGAGCCCTGGCCAGCGGGTTAGTTACGGGATCCCGAGGTTTTAATCAATAAGATTACATTCCTACATTTGCGGTATATGTTAGATGAATTTCGAGGTATTTTTTGCGTACTTAAATTACCCAAGCTTATCCTCCTATGCGAATTTAAAGCAATGCCGCATCTTAAACAGTTGGGAATCCGAAGCGCCCACACTACCCTCCGATTACATGGTCAGTCCTTGCACCAACCGGGAGGAGAGATTAATGACGCTTTTGTGTCGGAGCCGAATTAAATGTGTGGGTGCTATCGAGTCTCTCCTGTGCTTGATATGGTGTTCCAGATAGCCAGTACATATAGCGCTGTCATTCTTACCAGCAGAGTCGTGCTCAGCGCCACCACCGGTTATTTACCCTTGTTGAATCCCAAGGCCAATAGCCCCTCTTCTCAGTCATCTGGTATCTCATCATTGTCGCCACTGCAGGCGGAACCAATCAACCTATTATCCCCACCCTATCCAACATTAAATCTCGCTTTTCCAACTAAGTCACCATGGACCTGGGCTCGCACTTTGCAGCGAAACTTGAACCATTCCTCTTGATGGGCAAATCAGTCAAAGGCGCCGCTGCCGCTAAGCTAATTCAAGACGCCACTGCTGCGCCTGGTGTTTTCGTGTTTTCTGAGTTGCTAGAGCTGCCCAATATCCAAGAGGTACGCGCCGACTCAATCATGGACCTCAGCGTGTTTCATCCTCATCCGCATCAAAACGTTCTTGGCGCGCTGATTGATCTTTGTTGACGCGGTGGATTACTGCCATGGATTTAGTTGGGGAAGAGTGAGCAACATGGAAAGTTCCTGTCATTACTGCAATTGTTCGCATATAGGACGTATCAGGACTATGTCGGTGAGCACCATGCTGTTAAATGATCTCCTTGATACGACATTCATCTTGGGCGATATGCAGCAAATAAGGACTCCCTACCTCCACTAAATCAAGCGCAGATCACCAAGTTAAAGCATCTTTCTATTGTAACCCTTGCGACTGAGCGTCGAGTAAGTGTTCATTGTGTCTTTTCGTCCCAGTAATCGATTCATAACCCCGAGCGCGCGCACTATACATCAATCACCAGTTATCCTGACCGAGTTGATATCAACCTTTTATGCAGATTCTTCCATACCCCTACCTGTTGAAAGAACTCGAGATGGCCAATGTCCGAGAACTGGAAGACCTTATCATTGATGCCATTTATCTTGACATCCTGCGCGGGAAGCTGGATCAGAAGGAGGGGCAGTTGGAGATTGAGTACACTATGGGAAGGGATTTGGAACCAGGCAGGTTGGAGAGTGTGTTGGCCGCTTTAACGGATTGGTAAGTACAGCACTATGACATCTGAATTGTTGATATAGGCCTCATCACCGCGTTGCTTATCTTTGTTTTCAGGGCCACTATGACAGCCAACGTCCTCGCAACGCTAGATGAAAAAATTGCTGCCATTTCATCTGAAACAGCCGCTCAAAAGCTTGCTCAACAAGAACACGAGAAAGCTCTTCAAGCTAATTTGAAGGAAGTATACGAGAAGTATAGAGAGAAAGCACCAATGGGACCTAGAAGAGGACCGGGTATTAATCCTGCATTGTTCTCAGATCAACGCGGATTCGGGTATTCTGGTGCAGATGCTCCTATGGACGTGGATGAACCAGCAGACTTCACAAAAGTTAAAACTAGCAGGAAGTGAGTCCATCTATTACGTCTCTCTCCTTTCTATCTTCGGTTTGCCTCTATCAAACCACAAACACGCGTTGCTTTCATAATACCCTATCTCTCGGGGAGGTGGTTATCAAACTATCCTCACCACTTAACCTACCCTTCATTCCATCCTTTCCCTTTACTTTTTCTTGGCACTTCCTACCCTCTTTCATTACCCTGCTGTTGTTATCTCGCCGAATACTCCTAACCTGTTATCTTGGTATGCATCTGTTTAGGAGTCCTCAAGATGCTGCAGCGAAGCCACTACGAAAGCGTAATAGGTTCTAATCGCGGACGGAAGCCAGCGAGTGGGAGAGCAGAGAGGGAAGGCTATCTTCAGCTAATCTGGCCATCTGTCTGTCTATCACCACCGAGTGAGAAGAGAAGGGATGCTATTTATGTGGTAGTGATCAGATCGCATGCATGCAATTGTACTCATGATCATAGAAGGTTGTGTAAGTTGGAGTGTTGTCACTGCACCAACAGCGGGAGAACAAACTATCTGGTGAGGCTTATCGCACAGCTTTTCTTCTTTCTCGTGTTGGCGAATTCGATGTTGGTGCCTTCCCTGTTAGTTTTAGCCTCAGTTTGGATCTTCTCCCCTACCCTGTGTGCCCCGTGCCTCCAGTTCTGGTCCGTCTGGGGACAATTTGCGGATGCTGTACTCAATCGAATCTAGCTCCACCAACTCCACTTCATGAATCATTCTTGCATTGCGACTACTCGGTTGGGCAGCCATGGTGTTCTGCTCCTTGATGCCAGTTCGGCTTCCTTCCTTTACCCTGTACTTGCGTACACCACATCGCTGGGTGCTCCGCTTCCCACCTTCTCTTTCATCTCCAACTCCAAGACCTCTTGCTCTAGCTCTTATCGCGCCTACCCCGGCATTATCGCCTTTCCGTTATGGAATAAACGCCTTCTTTGACTTAATAAGCCTGGGCGCAGACTATCAGCTTCCTTCCCACCCCGACCCCGATCCTGATCCATTGGTAAGGCGTCTATTAACGTTACTGTCAACCAAGACCTACCTTTCAGCCTGAATGGGTTATTGGCGGGCTGCGGCGACTTGATTCAGTGTGCTTGTATTTCGGTTTGAATCCGCCCGCACGCGTTCAGGTTCAGTGAGAGCGCAAACACAAAGGTAGCGTAGTCGTTTCCCCCCTCTTCTTTGTTGTTCTATTTATTCTTTTCTTTTGTTCTCAGTGAACTTATCTGAAATTCAGTCGCACAGTGCTGTAGCCCATACTATAGTCCAAGCGGGGTGCAGCACCAGAAATACCAAACCGTGATGCCCCTACCCTATCTGCGTGTTATAGCCATCAATAATCCCAGCTTCAGCCCAACAACTGCCCCGATCACCAACGTCCACGACTGATTTTGAATGACCGCAACCCGACTTGGAAGTACTGGTCACAGGTTCCAGGCATACCACTGGCAGTAAGAAGGAGGCGAACCAGAGGCTATTCCCCGCAGCGATCGCACTAGCATGCAGTAGTATGTACACCCAACTCTATGCATATCCTCCGACATCAACTCCGTCTTGCCCGGACTTGCCACTACAACCAATGGGCGGGCGTACATGGGCGGTGCTTCCCTTCACGACTCCCGCGACCTCGCCTCCCCTTGGAGCCTGACCAGCCCGCGGGCCACCGACACCACCGCAGTGACGTGAGCGGGGGGGACCCTCAGAGTCGCCAGCACCGGCAGTAAGGGGACACGAGGAATAGACTCAGCAGCAGGGATATCGATAAAGTTCAACAATCTCGGATTCCCGCCGTCGCGTGACCGCCAACATTCCTGAGCGTTCCCTCAGGCTCAGGTCAGCCTGAGGCCGCCATGATCACCGCGCCAGTCGTCCCGAGCCCCCCCGCTCACATGGGCGTGTGCAGGAGCAGTGACACGGACAGTGACAGCACTGGACCCGCCCAGTCGCGGGTCAGGTGTGTCGCTGGGACCTGACTTGTGCGGTCTTTACCACTGGCCCGGGTGGTCTGAGTGTTGAGCCTGGCGGTGCGGATTTGGTGGCTTCAAGTTTTGGCCAACTGCGGGGCTGGGGTACATAGCGGACAGACCTGCACCAGGGGCCTGGTGCATTGAAATCGTAGGCCACGATTGAGGGCTTATCGCCAGCCTAGGCCTGAGCTGGAGTAGTATATGTGTGCATGTATACCCAGCATACTGCACGCCAAGTGCCAGTGATATATACACACAACGCATGACGCTATGGTGCATCTCCAGATTTTTCCACTGCCGATAGCGGAGCAAGTTGGAAGCACGATAAGGTGCTGGAAATTTCCCCACATCTTCTGGCGTGCCAGGTTATGACATGATTCACGTTCACGTCCTATCTTGCATTCAGAGATCGCCGCGGTCAGCGTTTCTCCCGGCTGGGCGTCATGATCGCTGGTACGACGGCTCTGATTTCATGGACTTTGACTATATCCAAACGCGGAGCATGATTGGGACTGTATTCAGGCTGTACGTATAGCGGGATGTACGTCACTGTATTGAATATATACCAACCTCGCGAGCATTGAACTGACAGCATCAGCATCACGGTATCAAAAGCACTATCAGCGTGCCATTGCATTGCGCACCTGTCACGGTGCGCCCACGCTGCGACACGATATGAAAAAGTGACAGGCTGTATGGAATCCGATAGTGTGCGAACTGAATTGCTGTCCCAACTCCGCATCCAGCGCCAATCACGAGTGCCAGCCTTCCGATTCCGATTCCAATTCCAATGCGTCGAGTCTGATACATATCGATCAGGCACCAGCGTGGCTCGCCCCACTTTGAGTTGGGCAACCCTCTTTACTGTATCACTGCCAGTGCCAGTCATGGTGTCGCTGACGTGAGCGCGCAGCCAGTTCGTGTCTCAGCCAAACCTGAGTAAGTCTAATGTGGGCGGTGTGAACGGCAGATGCCACGATGCATATGACTGCGAATAGATAGTCATCGAAACACCATGATGAAATAATGTGCATGTGCCACTTTACAGCTGTTCGACCCAAACCTCAGGAGAGTCGGGGCGTGAAGGCTAGCTCAGAAGACCAGTGGCTGGGAGGACAGCACAAGTAGTTCGTTCAGGCCAGAGCACCAGCCTGAATCTGGACAAATACAGTGTGCGTGTGAATGGGGGTCCATCCGGATGACAGCCTGAGCACCGGTGGGGAATTCGAAGCACCAACCCCAATGTTAAGACTAAGCATCGAACGCCGGGCACAGAATTGGAGTTGGAGAGGAAAGGAAGGGAGCCTGAATCCTGGGTCGCAAATCCCAAATTCTGGATTTCTGAATGCTGAATCCTGTTCTGGTCACTGGCAGGGTGCGCAGTGGACCTATGAGGCCAGGCCATTGAATGTCGAAAGAAAGAAGAAGGAAAAAGAAGGACGGCTTAAGCGCAGTCCGAGTCGCAGCGCGTACCGATGTTTGCCGGCACAGGAAATAAATTGCTAGATAACATATAATATATACGTATATACGCGTACCTTCTGGAGGAATGATAGCGCTAGAATTTGCTGGATAATGTATACACCACGCGATGAATTGGAAAATCCTAGACAGACCTGAGGCATGCATGAGGGTGACGGGTCCTCGTTTTGTTTTGAGCGTGAACACGAACGCGAACGTGAACGCGAAGCGACGTCGACGTTTCACGCTAATCACAAGTACATAACCCTTCACTGTGCTTGAAACTACTGGTAGTGTACAGAAACTCGAGTACCTGGATCTCGTGCCTAGCAGCTGCATTTGTCCTCCTGATCGTGACGGAATGTTTGTCAAAACACACGTATGTACACATAAACGCCCGTCTACACACAAATCTCCAAAGAAAAAGGGGGAGGGCTGTAGGCAATTTTGCCAGAATGGACCTGCCTCGTGTGTACGGGCCGCCCAGCGCCACACGGTCCCGAGAACGTTCAAGTGGAACTTGAAAAAAAGGGCTCGTCCTTCCCTCCTTTCTTCGAATTCCTTCATATATAAATGATGTGGACCGTACCCATGCTGCCCCATCTCCCGATACAGCGTTGACTGCTGGTGCTATCCGCCACGATGGCGAGTGTGGGACCCGGTGAATTCTCCGCTGCTGAACAGGATGACGAACGGGTTCCATGATGATCAAAGTTGAAGGGTGTTTTCACATTGATAGGTGGCATGCTACAGAGACGGTACCACTGTATAGCACATAGAACACACCGAGCAGTATACATCGCATCATGTATGCTGCACATCGAAGCTGATTGCGGGATCTATACCGCACACGCGCACAAACACAACAGCACAGCATCAGCTATCCAACCCCCGACCGGAGGGCAGCGATTCCTTTGAGGACTACAACGTGGATTACCAAAGGTGGTATAAATCGACTCGGATGCTCCCAGGCCTCCTTACGTTCGATTAAAGGATTCGAGACCCTCCGGTTCGTTCAGCCAACGTCACTCGTGCTGAATGTCAATTTGAATCTCGTAGTCACCTGGCGCGTAATCGGGCCTCAGGGCCGGCCAGTTGTGTTTGTCTTTTTCTTTTTCTTATCTGGGAGATGGGGCTGCCGTTTTAGGGTAATTGTCAATGCTGTTGTCCTTTCCGGGAATTGGACTCGGAGTCGGATTCGGATGCTCGGTCACCCGGAAAGGAAGGGAGGTGTTCATTAGAATCAAGCGCTAAATTTTTGAAGGGTTCGCTAGTTTCGAGGATACAATGACAGTAATTGCAGTAGCCTGGATATCAGCCTAGATACCGAGATGCACGCGCGTATCGGAAGCAGAAGATGGACAATGAATCAGCGATAACGATGACAGTGATGTCGATGGTATGCACGAGGGTGGCGATAGATTGATGTCAGGTGCGGTGTGGATTATGACACAAGCTCAGTCGGATGGACACATATGGCTATTATGCACATTCGCGGATCGAAGTGCCATGGCAGATAACAGTTCGGAGGGAAACTCGGAGAGCGGAGGGAGGGGAAAACCAGATAAGTGTAAAACTGCGCATTGTGTCCACTGGTGATATGATGAGTCATTGAACGTGCGCACCGCTGCACCGGAGCGAAGAATGACGAGTGTGCGTCGAGCAAGAACCAAGAGTTTCTTGATGGGCGGTTGGCTGGTGGTATGTCGTAAATGAGACCTATCAAGATGGAGCCCGGCGGTTAGCGCTTTAGCTATAGAGCTCTGCAAGGTTTGTCGGGTTGCAAGCTTATTGGACAGGCTACTTATCGTCAGGGGAAATGTGTGCTAAAAGGGGGTTGGGCGGGTGATGCTGATACGAGGTAATAATAATATGGCGATGAAACGCCCAGGGAAGATGAAATGCACTGGGAGGCTCGGGCCCTGAGAGGAGGGTGGGTGAATTGAGTCGGTTTGACGCACGGGCGAGAAGATAAGAACAAGAGTATTCGGGGATGCTGTTGTCTGCACGTTGCAACAGTGCATTGTGCATGGATAAGCGTGTGTAGGAGTCATTCAGGGTGGATTTAGCCAGCAGCAGGGCCGGCAGGGCGTATTGGTGCGACTGCAGATTGGGCTGAGATTCAGGCGAGTGGGTGACAGGCCGATTGGAGGCAGTACCTGAGAAGCAGAAAAATAAATGGAAATAGCGGCGACAATGAAGACGCGAGGGTGCTGTCACGTTACGTGATTGCCAAAATGGGACACGCCATCGTCGACAGAGATTTTGGTGGGACATGGGAGATGCTGTTTCCATTAAACGGCGTGCAAATAATATTCGTCTATTTCTCCCTCGCCTCGATTCTGCCCACTGCCCGCAGACGTGTGCGCCAACTTGCACCGCTCCGCCCAGCACAGCACAGTCGACCCGCCGGGAGAGGCTATCTAAGCTCGCAGAGAAGCCCAGATGGCTGCACCTGCTTCCCCCTCGCCTCAGCCCATGCACGCCAAGCTCCATCATCCTATCCCAATACGCCACACCGCCAGGCCACCCACACCACCTGCAGCCAGATCCCCGCACCACCATGCTCCCTCCTACTCCCAGGCGTGGAGCCCGCAACCACCAACACCTCCACCGCGGTCGCCATCTCCAGTAGCATATCCCGCCCAGCGCCCCAGACGCTCCAGTCGAAGCTCGTCTCCGCCACCGTTCCAGTTCCCACCCAATTCCAGTTTCCATCACGCCTTTGCTTACACATCCGCTCCCACTTCTTCCACTTCTCTGTACAATCACCAATTTCAGCCGCCACACTCGCATCACTACAACTCCTCACATCTGCCCCAGCAGATATCCTTCCTTCCTTCCTCGTCCTCCTCTTCCACCGCTGGGACCTCGCCCAAGTTTCAGTTTAGCAATTTCGCACAGACACATTCGGCACAGCCGTATCCATACTCTCGTTCATCATCACCACCTCCCAGACCGCCAACGCCAACTAGACAGCGCACACCCTCATTTACTTCGCTTCCGAACAGCAACACACGTAATACCATGACCAACAACAACGCTTCAGGGGACCACCCGCCACCACCGCTCCCACCCTCCGTAGCACTGGCGATAGCCAACTTCAGGCCCACATCCCGAGAAGTCATCAGCGGTATTGCACCACATGTATTCGACGAACGCCCAAGACGAAGACGGCGCTCACGGTCGCCCAGGCCATATTGGTACCCACATGGGCATGCAAACTCAATATCAGGCATGGACTGCAGCGACTATGCGAGAGAGGGCATCATCGGCGCCGCACCGGGCGGGACGACCAAGGCCGCGAGCTTGAAAGCCTCCTCGCCGTTGCGCATGTCTGCTGTCATCTCGCTCGAGGACTGTTCTATTTTCGTCAGTGGCGGTAAGTCGCTCATTCGCACTCCACAATCTCGCCCTTCCCTCCTTGTTCCTGTTTCCTTCTTCGGTTTCGCTTTGTTGTTCTCTTTTCTGTGTTTTGGTCTTTTGCGCCTGCGCCGTGTCCTCGTCCCGGGGGAAGTATCACGTCACCCCGTCCATCCATGCCGAATGGCCTCCCCCCAAATGTGTCCACACGCGCCATGCATCGTGGCCTTGATGCCTCCGGCATGACTCATCCATATACTTGTGATGCCAACGACTCATGACCCAACGACGGAAATTTCGGCTTTTCGTCATCTGTTTCCACCTGGGAGTATACCATACTACCGAGCACCAGCGCATATGTTGGTGGTCAATGGCGCGCATATATGCTGTGCTGTATGAGCTCCACACTACACCGCCCGCCGCCCATTTCCGTTGCACGTTTGAGGGATGCCCAAAATTTCTGCTTTGGTTTCGGGCTTTCTTTTCTTTTCCACCCTGTCCAAATTCATTACACACCCTGGCCATCGTTTGGGTCTGCCAGTGTCCCTATACGGTCGACCCTAGGCCTTTATCTATATTCTATTCTATTTCGAATCTTGATCGCCGGCGCCGAGTGTTGGCGCTACATTTGCGTTATCGCGGTAACCGCAAGCGATTACGATTGCGATCACGATTGGGCGCAAATTTGAACAGATGCGTTTCTATTGCGTTATTATTTGTTTCGTTGGTTCATTGGGCTATCGGGTTGGGTCGTTGGATTAGGGGTCCCCTTATCCCATCCTGTCCTATCACATCGCCGTCTGTCCAAGACTCGACAGCTTTACACGTCTGACAAAGATGGTGGTGGATGGATTATGACGGGATACCGGACGCAGGACACGTTTTCCTGTGCACTTCCCTTTGAAACCTTCCTTTCCCTTGCTTGTGCTCGTGCTTCAGTGTTGCTTGTCAGCCCGCTCGCTTGCCTGCCTGTCTGCGTGTTTTCCCGCCTTCTTTTTTTCTCCCTTTTTCTTTCTTTCGAATGCTTCATGCCGTTATGCCTACCCCCGAACTCTGGAAGCGGGTGCCGATGCCGATAATTATGCTTCCGAGTGGGGGTGTACACACAGGCATTATCCTATCGGCGACAGCTGCCGCTGCTGTGGAGGAAGGCCTTATCTCTGCGTGCATTTGTCACTCCCTTGTCCTCACCTCGAGGACAATGGGACAGTCACTTGGTATTACGACACCACACGACATGCAACGGACACGAGCGCAGACGTGGGCACACCTCTCAACAGGGCCAGCACCTCCATCACTGATGATGCACGATGCTGCGCATCAGGCTAGCGAGCGGCAACGCCTGATTTTCCTTGATTTAATTATTCCCGCTGGTTCCCTGTGGGTTTACCGCCCGCTTCATTTGATGCATATATGGGGGTAAATCCCTTCCATTCCGGGCTTCCGTCCTGTCAAGTGCGGTGGGTCATGGGATGTGGGCTTTGTTCCCGCGATCACCTCACTCTCTCGAGTTTTGAATTCTCTTGCAAACTCGCGGGAGGTTGCGGGGTTTTTTGGGCGGTGGACGTGGCCGAGGTGAAGCCGAGATTTGAAGTGGGACTCGGACGCGGTCACACCCAGGCAGGCAAGGCAAGCATAGCACGGCGGACGGTGATCCGCTTGGATGAGAGGATTTTCTCTCGCTTAACGCGCTTGGAGATTTCACGTTTGCATAGGCAACGTGCATATGTATGCGCTGCGGCTGGCGGGTTAGCGGTGTCATATTGCCTGCCAATCCATCGCTTTGCGGGAATTTCCCTTCCGTTTTGGCGTTTCTCTTCTTCCCTTTTTCTTTTTCTCTCTCTCTTGATTTTTCACCCGTCAAGTTGTGTCACACTGGGCTCTGGGCTTTTTTTTTCGAGTCTGCTGGCGGGCGAGTGCAGGTGATGGATGGATTGATTGATTACCGGGGGAAGATATCGCCCGGTGTTCTTCGCGAATTCTTCTACACCTGGGGTTCTGATTCATTCACCTTGAATGTCGAACGTTTGGCCGTTGACGTTTTTTGCGTTCTAATTTACATTTTTTTCGCATGTCAACGCCTTTCTTCTCTCTATTTCGCTTTTCTCGCTTCAAATTTGACCACTTTCTTACTTGCCCTCCCCACAACCCTCTGATTCTATTTCTAATCCCCCCTCTCACGGTCATGAACTATCGGCTGACGGATTATTTTTGTTATTACAGACGCCAGTGCTCTTGGTGGCCAAGCACAAGGCCAAGAAGGCAAGATATCGGAATCTGATCGACCTCGAGGACGGAATCAAAATGACGATGACAAATCCGGCTCCTCGGACTCGGACTCATCATCGTCTTCTGCACGGAAGCAAACCAGTACGGAAAAGGAAGGTCGGGGGTCGGATTCGGACAACGTGAAGAAAAAGGAGAAGAAAGACAAGAAGGAGAGGAAGAAGGAAAAGAAGGAAAAGAAGGAGCAGGAGAAGAAACAGAGAGAGAAGGAGAGATCGGCTTTGACGTCTAGTTCGACGAGTTCGATTAAGAGTTCGAGTTCGAGCTCGACGTCGGCGTCGACGTTGACGGTGAAGTCTGTTTCTAGTGAGACTACTATTACGGTTACGAGTGTGAATGAGGGAGAGGCAGAGGCAGAGGCCAAGGCCAAGGTCGGTGCCAAGTCGAGATGGCATTCTCTCAAGTTGATGAGTTTGAGGTGGGTTTGTTCTTGTCGGCTGGGGATTGTTGCTAACGCGATGTATTTTTCCTCTTTCTTGCAGGACTATTGTCGTCAAACTCAGGAGGTGAGCTCCTGCGTTTCTTATCGCCCAACCACCGGTTGGCTGACGGACGTTATTTGTTTTGCTGGTATCTAGGCCGACGTTATCTTCAAAGGGGAAAGACTATTAAGCCGGTTACATGAACGTGCATCCAGCCAGGACAAGGACAAGTACAGAGACACCAGGCCAAGGAACAAGCCAGCGTTCGTCATCTCGGACTCTCTTGTGCCGATATAATGAACGGGCGCGAGCGCGCTGGGCGACATGACCTGGTGTCCCTGGAGCGCCGACGATCCCCCTTGACCTTCTTTTGCACTTTCACTGCCTTTGCCCCCTTTGCATTTGTTCTTGGGCCTGAGACCTGATCGTGGACCATGACTGCACCTTGATATCCCTTGCCCACTTAACTCCAGCTCAGCTAACCAGCATCTCGCTCCATTTCGTTAAATCTCGTCTGTCTCACACAAATGGATTCTTGGCCTTCCCTCCCACCCTTGCCCTTTCTACCTCCCCCTTGTCTTCTCTCCGTCAATTAATCTCGCATCTGTCTGGCATTACATACGCAACCCACACCATCTTTCTGCGCATTATTCCTCTTCTCAACTGTCCTTTCTCTTCCTGTCTTCTTTTCTCGGCATATTCCGTCTCCAATCGCCATGCCATAACTATTATCGTCACACCACCCCTACGAATTCCTCCATGTCTTTCTATGTGTGGTTCACTTTTAGTCATTCAAGTTCAAGCCTCAACCTCTCTATCTCAGCTACCATCTCAACAATAGGACTATAGCCCCCTTCTGGTCATTATTTTATAATTTTCTGTCATTCTTGCATCCTACTTCCTTTCTCTCTTTTTCACCACTATGGTTCTTACCCACCGGCCGCCGTCACCGCTGCCGCCGACATAGCCAACTTGTTCCTTGTTTCCCTCCCTCGCTCCTTATCGGCCAAACGGTCATTGGTTATACTGTACTGGTTCTGCCTGGGATTTTAGGACTTTTTATGGCTGTGTGGTTGCATAGCTGGCCCCGGCTACTCTTTCATCTTACGCGCTCCCTGCCTTGCGTCCTTTCGTGCAGGCCTCTTCATGCCCGTCTTCATCTCTACCTCCCCCTCTGCCTTCACTGTTACACTCCCCTTCTCTGGAACAATTGGACTTTCTATTTCCCTTGCCCCTACCCTTCCCACTTCTCCTTCCACTTCTCTCCAGCGGCCCCCTCCCCCTTGTTTTTCTTCCCAATCCCCTTCTCAAACTTTTCCATTTCAATCGTCATCGTAGCCCATCAGCATTCCCATTCCATTCCCATTCATATAAATAGGTATAAGCAGGAAAGATCTTTTTCTCATACATACGGTACCGGTATCCCCCTCCCTCCCCCATGTGCATATCAAAATTCCCCTCCCCTCACCTCGGCTGGCGGTCTCTACAGGTTCATATCATGATATAGAAGAGCATATATAGACTGATTTTCTTTATAGTGGCATGGCTGCGTATTGAGCGAGATGTGTGTGAATTTGTGGGGCTTGAGGGGCTTGAACTCATCGATGACCCAAGTCGCGACGGACTGGAGGCATGAAATGCCAGGGTCTGTAAAGCGATCCAAGTACCCCAAACATCAGTACCGTTGCTCTGCTAGCGCTTGGGTGTTACGGCTGATCAAACGTCCAACCCAAAAAGGTGTTTCATCTTCATTGGCGATCACATCTATCCCTACTACGTACAGTAGGCTAAAAGCACCATCGTACTTGTATAACAGCAAAAGCGAAACGAGCACTAATATCAATATCGTGATCTCTAATCATACAATATGAATAAAACACAACACAGGACACACAAATCGAGTCGGAGAGAGAAAAGAAAGAAAAAAAGAGATGGGCATCCGCTGAAAAATGCACAGTGTGATTTTACAAAAAACCAGGGTATCATCAGCAAGATGTTGTGAACCGAGTCGACGAGTAGATGAAACAAAACAAGACGAGGAGGCCACCACCCAAATCCAACGAACATGTTCGCCTCGTATTCCCCATTCGCATTGCATTAAATGTCAAACACCACATCCAAGGCTTTGAAGGCCGTGTTGCCCGGCCAGACCTTGATCGGAACTTCACATTCCACGGTCTCCATCCTCACGTCTCTCCATCCGTCCTCCCCTCCTTCAAAGTTGACACCAATCCCAACGCCACCGCCTAGATCCGGCTTCACGCCGTCATAGATTTCCTCCTCCCTTTCAGCAGTAGTATATTCGTCGTCCTCGTCTCCATCATGGTACCCATTTTCCGTGGAGGGAGCTAACCAAGAAGCTGCCCAGCCAACCCACGAGCTGGTCTTGGCGCTCTGCTTGGTGTAAGACGCGAGGCTCCCTTCGTTCTGGTCCCTGGGCGAAGCAGGGACCACGACTCTTTCTTGAGGTGCAACGCTCTCCAGTGCAGACCACGAGCTTCCCCATTCACCTCTCCCACCACCATTTCCTCTCCTATCCCGCTTCATCCCCCGGAGCCGAACTCCTTCCGTTCCCAGCTCGCTCTCGTCACTTCCGACTGCGACGAGCAGGCACAACCTCACTTTCCATTCCAGCCCGCCAAAGCTCACCACTGGGGAGTTTGGGCCCGCGAGAGGCTTCGTTCCGCCCACGCGGATTTGAAAGGCTGGACTGGCGTCTGATGGGATATCCAACGAGAATGTGGTCCGTAGCGTTCCGAGAGCGAATGAAGAGTAGTGTTCTGCATGTATTCGGCGTAGATGCCGGGACACATTCGGTGATATTGAGCTTGGCAGAGTCTCGTGTGCTTCCAACATTACTGAGTACTAGGCGTGAAAATAACCATGAGATGTTGTTCAGAAACAGGCCGAAGAGACTCACCTGGATGACTCGAGCTCTACTGATCCGTTCATTGAGCTCAATAACGCCCATAACCGTCTCTCCCAATCTATATGCCGACTTGGTGAATGTCAAGATTGCAACTCGCACGCCGTCCTTGTTAACATCATACGACGCTGAACAGCGATGTGGGTCAACCACCATCACAACACGACGGAACATCCATACCTTTCTTCGGGTTCCGCGTCAGAATCTCAACAGCTTCCCTACAACCCGTCAACCCCCCCTCTTCCTCCTTCTCCCACTCCCTCTCTCGCCTCCGCTCATCGTCCTCCATCCTCTCCCGTTCATACGCATCCCAAGGGCTGATACCTCCCTTCATAACCCCATTAAGCCCCCCATTCCCGATACCGTTTGGCCCTCCTTCCCCATGATGACCGCCGCCGCCGCCGATCCCGTTCATCGAAGATCGGCTGGGTGAAAGTGGAACAGCTTCCGCCGGAAGCTTGATCCTGACGCCGCTCGCTCCTGGTTCTGGGAACGCATCGAGCAGTCGCTGGGCGTAGTCTTGCAGGTCCTCAAAGGTGCCCATGTTGGCTCTGGATGGGGTGCCATTGGCAGTAGTGGATACACGGCCACGACCTAATTAGTTAATAAGAAGTCAGAACGGAAGGATATATGCGCATAATGGAGGGGGGTGAAGTTCACAGTACTTACCATTAGGCAAACTAGGTACATTGCCTATCCGTTTGGCGATGACCGCTGGATTAGGGCCCTCAATGATCCTCGCCGAAAGGTGGCCGCGGGGTCCTATTCTACTAGATACCGGCCACAAAAGGTCATACGAGCTGGGTGCACGCCCGACTGACCCCGCCAAGCTGATCAGGCACCGAAAACCGAGAAAGCGCTCAAAAGGCTCACCAATGACGTTGTTGTACACCCTGATCGGGACTTTCATCACTTTGCTGATACTGTTCATGGCGCCACCGCCACCTACACTCGAACCCGGGGGTATTGTCCCTCCTGCTCCGTTCGCCCCGGTCGAGGGTGATGCGCCAGCGCGACATGTACCGACGATGAGCTCGTAGTGGAATTTTAGCGCACGGCCTCTGAATGTCGGTGGGAGGTTGTCTGGTAGTGGAATAGAATATGTATCTGTTCAAATACCATACGTCAGTCTAGGGGATTGTAGATGCGAGAGGGAGGGAGTCGAGTCAAGATAGAAACTTACAACTTCGTGATTCGCCTGGAGCCAGCACTAGATCCACAGCCAACATCGATGGCTGTATCTCCAACGTTGGTAGCGGTACCTCGGGATCAATTTCCTCCTCCGCAGGCGCAGGCGGTGGATCGTCCCCGAGATCCACTATTCGACCTGTAGACGCACTCCCATTTGCCATCCCTGACGCAGCCCGTGACCGTTGCTGACCAGCTGTCCAAGACGCTGAACTTGGCAACCCCCCAGAGCCCGATGGAGATGGTATCTGTGAATGTGATGTGGGCGTCATGGATATAGACCCTCCTGGCGTCGGTGCAGGTGAACCACCACTTAGCAGGGCCAACAGCCCTGAAGAGAAGGATGAGGACCTGCTATGAGTTCGTCGATGTGGTGCACCGACTCTTCTCGCGGCTACTCCAAGGGGTGCGGTTCCATTGGAGCCAGCAGATGCGGAAGAATTCAAAGATGCCGTGATATCCATACTTCCTCCTCCGATGACTTTCTTTTTCAGTAATGACGCCCGTACTGAATTCAGCGTGCGCGTTTGATCTGGTGTTGGGGAAGCTCCAGGTAGAGGGGTTAAGGACAATGTTCCGACAAGCTGAGCGTAGGAATATAGTATCAGCTCGGCGTTGCTTTGCTGAGATGGGAAGCTGGATGAAAAGGCTGTACGAGGGGGGTTATGTGGAAGTGACTTGGAGTCGGGAAGACCATTCGTGTTGATGGAGGTGGGTGGGTGACCAAGACCGAGGGGTCTCTGGGTGTTCTTTGCTGTTGATTGATGTGGTGGATATGCATACACAGAATTGGGTGGTAGGGATGGTGGATGAGGAAATTCACTAGGTGAAAATGGCGTTATGGGTGTTTCAATGCTGGGAGATATCAACATGGGCGTGGAGGCATATGGTGAGTGTGAGTTTTCGGATATTGGGTCGAGTGCAAGAGATACAGTGGATGATGCGGCGCTAGTGGCGTAAGGGAGAGTAGGAGGTGCGGATGTGGATGATGTGAGGACCTCGGTGGGATTGAATTGGCCATCGAGAACGGATTGTTTACGGGCATGGGGATGATTGTTTGAGAGCGCTAGGCTTGCAGAGCGGCTTAATGGAGAAGGAATGTGGGGGGAGGTGGGGGCTACAGGACGTTCGTGATGATGGTGGTTAAGAACATATGCAAAAGCGAAGGGCAGATAGACATACATGGCCTAGTCTCGGTGACGGTCTTCTGAGCAGATCTGGTTAGAGTACCCTCCCCTATGTGCTGCTCAAGTTCATGAGGAGCT
>KB722736.1:445600-501574 GCA_000349905.1 Volvariella volvacea V23 | reverse complement strand
ATAGAGACAGACAATGACTTTGCCAATAGTCTCTTTCTTCTCTGCTCAATCAGCGCGGGCAACCCATCTGCAGCGCCACCCTCGCTTTGCACAATTTTTTCCTTCTTTTTCGCTCGCCCAATAAGCCCCTTCCTTACAGCATTTCCCTCATCCCCACTTCTTGTTCTTGTGACGACAGCAGGAAGTGCTGATCTGGGAGGACCGGGAGAGGTAGGGGGTCGAGCCAATGGTGCCGAGCTGATTGAGTGTGCGCCTCTCTTATGGCCCAAATGTCCATTCTTTGCACTGCTTCCGGACGAGTCTGGAGAGCGTGTGTTGATGAATGTGATGGTGACAGAGAATGGTTCGCCTGCGAAGTAGGAAGATTGAGAAGGTGTCACGACGACACGGATACCAGAATCGGCTTCATTCGACGTCACTCCAGGCATTCCAGTCCGTACTCAAAACCACCTTCGCTCGCTGCTCGTTATGGCTTTCGTGTACGCTTGAGAAAGGGTGAAAACGTCACGGTGGGCGTGGAGGATGATTCGCGGGATGACGAACAGAGAAAATGACGTGGCAAGGGTTCTTGCTCCACGTCGAAGGTGTGGCTGGGGAGCCCTTGATAGAGTGGGATGAAAAGATGTCGTAAGGAGTGGTTTTCGCGGGTACGGTGGTTCGAAAACGAGAAGGTAAAGACTATGGATGACCGGATGAAGCTTCGTTGAGATTTCCTCTGCGCTTAAGTTTCGCCAAGTTCCTTCTCATCAACACATGGACCAGTCACTTTTCCCGCTGTGTGAACAACTCTAACGCCGATGTATACGCCCCTCGATAGCCGGGCGCGGTTCCCAACAGAAGCCTGAAAGGAGACAAGGCCTGGGTGCGGAGCCAGGTGAGATGGAAAAGTTTCGCATGCCCGGAAAGATAACGTCGGCGTCACGCTCCCTGTCACCTCCGAGCAACCACATCGACGGTCGTAACCAGCAATCGCAACCCTTCTGACCTCGTTGGTTAATGCAGATCCCTACCAGAAGCTGTACGTGTGCCTGTCGACGAGTCCTCATGTCCTACTCAAAATTCGAATTTCGAAGAATCATAATAAAATAACAAGAATTGATAATACAGAGTATCGGTACTTAGATAAAGGAACTTAATCTCGTCCCTCTAGACTATCTCCTTCACCAGGTACTTGGACTAAGGCGCATCTCTATCAGTGAAGCTAATTTGGAGTCAGGGATATGGACTCACCCAAAGGTCTGTCCTTTAGCAAGTGTCTTCACTGGCGTGCCCAGTCCATCCGCTCCGGTGAAAGGCACCTTTACGAAGAATTTGAGCTACAGGAAGCATTTCTTACACATATCAACTTACCGTGTTCCTGTATAGTCGATCATCAGAGTCTATCCAACGGAAGAATAATGAGTCTAACTCACCCCCACCAACTTCCAAGGGTATCGACGCCAATCTGGTCAATTATTTAGGTCCCTTCATCAAGGTCAATATATGGCCAAACTCTTACCGTCCCGTTCTTGGGGAATTGTAGACTATATCGTGCGATGAGAATAGCCGAGTCAAATTTGGAAAGGTACATACCAGAAGAAAATGACTAGAATAGAGATAGCAAGACCAGAGTCGAGCGCTGCAGCCAACACATCTAAACTAGGAGGTAAGTCGTACTTCTTCACTTGATGATAGGGTGGGCCTACAGTTGTACTTTGTCCACCAAGGGAAATGGCGTCTGTAATAATATTGATCATAAGATATACGTCGATTTTGCCATAATCATAGCATACTTTCTGATGAAGCTATTCAAGAACCAACACACGATGCTGGATACATGGTCAATCTCCCTCTCCTGGCAAAAGGATAAGGAAAACTCACGCCCAAGGCACATAGTTGATGGCCGTAGCGGGTGGGATGAGACCTGTGCCGTTGAAAATGACAGGGCTGAAACTCATTTAGGAAAAGGCCGTAATGGATATACAGTACCTACAAGCTGTAAAATCCATCAGAGGTAAAATCCAACAAAATATAATTCAGAACTTACTTCACGTATTTGATGAAGCTCTTTGGATATTTCTTGTTGATGATCCATGCAATCAAGGGACACACGGCGCCAATGAGGAAGAAGAAGAGTAGAGCTGCACCAATGTCAGGTTAACGCCCAACATCGTAATTATATCAGGAGAACGTACGACTACAGAGAGGTAAGTCATCGTCGAGAATAGGACACTGATGTAAACTCACTAGTATGTCTGTCCCTTGGAGAATTGCAGGCCAGGACCAATCACACCCCACTAAAGAGGAACAGGCGTCAAATACAAGGATGTGGTGACAGGTGTGGGCTACGGCTTACAATGATACTGGCAGTTCCGAACACTTCTGTGCTTGGGCAGATGAAGCTAAATACGGTCAAGAGGCCTTAAAGTGCCAATCATCATAAAACGACTGAAATGCGCACCCATCCTTTTGGTCTGGCGAGCAGATATCCCTGGAATGTGCGTCAGTTTCGATATCCCAACAACCAAAAGTCAGAGTGGGTAAAACTCACGGAATATTTGTGAACATCCATGCTTGCACGCCAAGCTGAACTGTCCCAGCAATGACTGTAGCAACAACTTGACATAGGAACATCGGTCTCGGTGGGACTTTCATTTATATTTCATATTAATCGGGTATAAATAAGGTGCCTAGTAACGACTCACTCTTCATGTAGTGACCAAGCTTGAAGTCCGACGTGAAAGTAAGAGCTTGCGCCATCGTCTAGAGACCATTCGTGAATATGATGTGTTAAAGTTTCCGTGCTGGTGACTTACGATATAGCCCCATGTCTTGAACATCATCATTGCCACTGGATGACCGGGAAGTGCGTATCTGCGTGATGCCAGGTTCATAAAGTTTGTCCCGGTTTGATACTAAGACTATTCATACCCAATGATAAGCTCAGTAATGACACTGTCGGGTTCAGTCAATTCAGCGCTTTAATTCAGGCGACTCTAACGCTTACTTCAAGCCAACTTGTTGGTTCGTGATGGCTTGGATCATCCCAATGGGGATGACATAGAGGAAAGCTAAGATGGTGCTATCAATATATTCGTTCAGCTATCCATTTGTCAGACTCACCAATGATGAGAGCAAGAACGAAAGCCCAGACTGGCATTTGACTGAAGGGCACTAATTAAGCAATGTTCATGTGCTGGAGTATAAAAGGAGCTTACGTTGGCCAGACTTCAATGCTGATAACACCAAGGGTGAACATGCTCAAGAAAATCAAAAGATACCACCATTCGGGCACTGTGTGTTTTAAGAAAAGGTCGTCGTATTCCTCAACATGGTATGCCCACCTTGGGGATACCGCGACATCAATCGGGCATGGATATCGGGTTGCTCGTGAATTGATCGCCTGGCTTGGGTCCAAATCTGCTTGCGGAAATAGAGGAAAGCGTGCATCAAAGTCGCTGATAAAACAAGTATTTAGAGATCGATTACGGCTTATTTGTCGTAGAACAACGTACCCGTAATGGATGCAAATGATAAGCTGTCGAACAGGCGAATGAAGTTAGATTGGCTATACTCAGAAATGCGCTAAGCATACCCATAGGAGATAGCAAAGGTTGTCCTAAAAACACAGAATAAGACAAATGTCAGGCGAAACAACCGAGTCAAGGACGTACGAGAGGAACAGTGGGCTATAATTATGGTATGCCTCGAGGTTGATGGTTGAGTCTTCGTTAAGAATCCTACTGACGTTATATGAGTGGCCAGTGTTGTCGTAAGAAGTTCGGGAGGAGATTCTACATGTTTTAAGTATGGTCAGGAGCGCGGTTTTTGTAGCGAAGGAGGGAGCATACGGCATGTATTCTGCGAACCACGTGTTTGTAAACTGCGAAAAGGTTCCAGTTACAATAAGTTATCAGGGTTACAATCTTGCAACACATACGTGCATGATTGGCGTGAGGAACCCTGAGTTCGTCAGATGTGAGCTGTGCTATCACTTAGTTGAGGTAGAGATACTCACAGAAGAAGAAGACAAATCCGGCAAAGATATTCGCTCCAGCCCACCCTATAGCAGAATGAAGGGCTCCACATGCAATCAAAAATCCGGCAAATAGTCGTACTTACATGGCGTCGCAAGCGGGTTACCAATATAGCTAAATATTTAAGAGCTTAAACGAGGATAGGATAAGACAAAAGTATGTGCACCAACCTAATTTGAGACCAGTCGAAAGTGATTAAGGACATGCCCTAAAAATCACATTAATAGGCTTCCTTCAGAAACAGCTGGGCCACTTACCAATCCGTGATTATAGCTGCCGTGCAAGGTCGTTCATATGAGTAAGTAGCTGTGTGAAGCTCTAAATGCGTACCCGAAGAGTTGTGCCAACGCTGATACTAATGAGTACATGGTACACAGGAATTAAGGTATGGAACTTACTGGCATTGTCTGGGCGAATCCAAGTAACCCATGAGAAGAACGATAGAGCTTGGACTGAAAGAGGTGATCAGCGTTGGTGACACGCATATGTCCTGAGGCCGACTCACAGATATATCCAGGGAAGAAATCTAAGAATTGTGATGAGTTTCCGTGTATAAGCGAGTGTAACAAAGGCAATCACTCACACCATACAAAGGAGCCAATGAAGACATAGACGAAGAACCGTTCACGGCTGACACCACCACGACTACCAATTCCAGTATATTGCTGAGAGTGAAGGGTGTTAAACAGTGCACAATTAATCAAGTTTGTGGGCCAGATCATTGAAGGGGGCGCAACGAGGAAACGTCGAGCGACGCCACCGATAGAGAACCCGATGAGTTGGGTCGACATTACGACAAACCATTGGTCTAAATGACATTAAGTTCCTAATTATTGGGCCACAAATATGCAAACTCACAGCTGAAGTTATAAACCTGATTGTAGTAGACTCGCTGTACGGCGATAATATCGGTTGCATATGCTGAACCTGCTCCCACACTAGCCTGGATGACGGGGTGAACATGGAACAACAACTCGGGACGAATTTCCTACCATGATCTATTGTCCATGAGCGATTAATAATGGTACGCTTGTAAAAAGATAGACAAAAGCTCACCGTGATCATGACATGTTCCTTCACAGTGAACGGACCTGGGTTGAGAGAGATGCCAAATATGCTCCAATTTGGTAGATATTTTGCAGCGGCCTTTCCCATTGGGAAAGAGAGAAGCTGGGCCACAAGCCCAGTGATTGTAACAGAGGGGAATCGGAAAAAGAAGAACTGATTTAGGCCAGGAATGATGATGGCCCAGATAATACCAATGACCCAAGTCCTCAACGTGGTCACCGGCATATCAGGGTCATCCGTGTTGGACACAGCGGACCTGACCTCTGGGTATGGACTATCATCTTCAAGCGCGAGGTTATCCCTGTCCAAGTTCGGGTCGTCAAAATCAGCTCCGGTGATGTGCTAAGTTCGCATTGAGTGTATTGCTTCGCTCAGAATCCATGTAAGCTCACCGCTATCTTGACATCTGCACTGTCGTTTTAGCTGATTCCATCGAGAAAGACAGTGATTACATACCGCCTAGGTTCTTCTCCGCGTCATACTGCTCGTACTCATCGGATGAGCTGTGATGAGTTGACACTTGAGGCAGAGTCTCGCCAGCCATAGTGAAATGCCAGCCTCGGAAGGGGGGAGGGGCATCCTTCTACCTGTTGCTCTCCGCGTTAAGAGTCTTTTTCGTGTGTCCAATTTGGACGACGGTTATTGATGATGAGAAAGCTGTTTCCTAAGTCCGTGTAGCTCGTTTTCGCGAGTTCCCCGCCTTCACACCGTTTGAGCAATTCGGTGCATTCTTCCCACTTTATCGGGAATAATAGATCGGGTTAATTTGTCCTCACGTATTCCAATTCAAAGAATTGCACCGATATGGAACACCGCACATAGGCTTCTCGCCAATTGGATACAGTCAAAGCCTGCCATACGCGTTCGTGGTATCCCACACATAGAGGGATGCGTAAATTAAACACAGGTACGTCTTGTGTTACCTTGCCAGTGTGGTCGCAAACGAGTTATTAATACGCAGTCAATGTGGATATGGCCCAACTTACGCATTCCCGAGGCTAAAAAATCGGACGGCTGGACCCGTTTTCGACCAACAAGGTTGAGAGCCCTACAATTGTGGATGACAGGCATGCCTTTATACCGAGAAGTCTCACGTTGTCATGAATCACGCTGCAGAAGCAAACGGTGGGAGAAGAACGGTGGGAAGCGATTAATATCACCAGTTACTTCCTCTCAATTACTTGAATGTCGGTATAGTCGCACAGTTTTAGCTTGCACTCGGCAAGTGCGTGTATCCACTTTAGGGGCGGGATTTATCCCATGATTATCACCTTAAGCGTTCCATTCTTTGAAATTGAAAGTGGCGTTATACTACTGAATGAAACATAAAGCCAATCAACAACGCACCTTTACAGGGGTCGGAAGTCGACACTCAGGATGATACGCTTCGTACCACCCGGGATGCACATCGTGGCCGTCGTTAACATCTGCAATATCGGGCTTTGGCGGGCGGTGCGCCAAACGACGTCGGCGAATCCCGTGCTCAACTCCGCGTCTGGTCTGCTCGTTTGTGGGACAACATGCACTCGCCAATTCGGTTAGGCCATCCTCAATGCTCGTCACCTCGATCTACGGTGGCTTTCTTGGTTCTGCTTTTTTTGATGTCTTGTGCACTTTACTGGCTCTATGAGTCCTCATCCATCCACCCGCAACGGCGCTCATCTTTTGCCACCGATCCAAAGAACAATCAAACGCCAAGTGTCAATTTCTATGTGATATCGCTTGCTAATAGGACTGATCGTCGTCTCAACATGGAAACCTTGCGTCACGAGCTGGGTCTGGAATGGATCTACATGCAAGCGATAACACCAGACGACTTCATTATTGACAGCATATTCGAACGCGTACGCTTCGCTCGTTCCAGAATTGCCAATCTCACGGACCGGGATAAACATGGTCGCATACATCGTGGACAACCATTCCGGTGGCCGAGGAATCTAGAACGGATTGCTCACACAGCTCGGCCACTATCTCTCCAAGCTTCGAAATTCTGGGCGACCACGGCATCTGATGTTCCCTCGTCTCTGACGAATCTGTCGAGCTCTGGAAATTCCAATCCTTTTCGACCTTCCTACCAGCCGTTGACTTGTGCGACTGGCAACCAGGATATACCGCCTTACAAGTCAGATCTCCCTCCGTACAAGATCCTAACTCCTGCCCGTGTGGCTTGCTGGCATTCTCACTTGTCTGTCCTTCAGCATATAGCCAATGAAAACGGAGGCCAGGCAATATCGGTGATTCTGGAAGATGACATTGACATCGAACGGGATATTCAAGGGAGATTGAACTGGTTATGGTCGGTGATACCCACAGATTGGGATGTGGTATTCTTAGGTGAGTATTTCTGGCAAATTAATTGGAATACTTGCCTGTGCCTTGTTTAATTTTGTTCACCTATCTATGACACTATTTTCCCAAGGACATTGTTGGTCGGACGAGACGGTTTACCCACCAATCAATGGGCCGCTTTATCAACAAGGAACCTGGAGAGACGACATGCGTCTACATCCGTCCTCAGCACCAGAGTGCACCCACGCATATGCTATTAATCGCCTCGGTGCCCGACGATTGCTCTTACACCTGTTGTATCCTCCATTTGCATATTCTCGCGCAATCGATCAAGCTTATGCTTGGCTGATCCAAACCAAGAGGTTGGCAAGCTATTCGGTCGTGCCAAGTATCGTTGTGCAGCGCAAGACAGACAAGAGCGATGTTGCTGGCGGAATCGGTAGTGGTTGGAGGGAAGGATTGGTGAATGGTGTATTCGGTGATTCAACAGATGATGTTGTGTTTCTTGATTAAGCCACGGCACTTTTTTAATGCGCAACAGTTGAATATCTCGAGCGATTAAATCCCAATTGAAAGCTGCAAGTTAGGGATATTAGATGCAATTGAAATCTCGATTACACCATCACTACTATTTAATCTAGCATTTCTGCTTAAGGGAGCGCCATCGAAATCGGAAGATTTTCCGAGACTATCCCACAAAAATTACGAGGATACTAACGCTCACTATGCAGAAAGTGGAAGGCAGTTATCAACCCCCAAATTATTGTTTGGCTGCGCTCGATTACATGAGCATTACGGCGATTCTCGATACTCGCAGCCCAAACAGACCACCTTCATCCCAACGCACTACGATCAACACTCTCGAAGATGCGTCGTTTGGAAAAGCTTCTTGCCAATTAGTTCCCCAAATCGCCTTTCAGTCCTCATCGCCTTGAATAACACTACCCTCCAAAATGTCTCGAACCTTCGCGGTATTGATTATGGATGAGCTTTGTTGGCACTTCGAGCCTGGGTTATCCGATTGGATTAGGACATATCGTGCTGCGGGCGAGTGGCGGGCTGACCTCGTCGGCGTATTTATTGCCATAGTACGAGACTTTTAACTATCCTTCCGTCTTGCGACATTTGATTTAATCTTGTGGGGTAATGGTAAGCAATTTTGGAAATGTTTCGCAACAGCGATGGCATATTTGACAATGACAATCACCTTTCGCATTCCAATCGAATTTACTGCTGTTGACTTCACTCGTACCTCTCGGCCTACCATCCTCTTTGTTGTGCTTTGCTTAGCTCTCTTGTGTAACTTTTCGGTCGCTTTTCTCACTTTCTGGGTCACTTCACAAGTGGTAGGTAGCGATGTACACACGCACTAGCAAAAAAGGGTAAAAAAAATCTAAACTCCAGCAACTAATATTCTGCTTGTGCTAGTTCAATTCTTAATCCATTCTCATCTTATCGTAACAACTAATGACTCTATCCATCCCCTGTAGTACATTGAACAATTGCCGCTTTTCCAATGTTTCTTCTCCTTCGAATACAACCGCGACTTGTTCAACAGGCCATCCACAAGCACCTCTATAAATCAAAAATCTTTGCAGGGTGTGTTCACTGAAGCCTTCAATATCCTCGATAAAAAATTGCAAGGTGCGAAGCCCTGGATAGAACGACTTCACGGATTTCCGGCATGTGGCACAGGGGCGGGCGCTTTCCATTTGCATATCGTAAATGCAATCGCACGAATGGATGTGGTTGAGGAACCGAATATGTGCATCAGGTGTTCTGAGCCACAATGTGTCCAGCCCAGAGAGGTGTGAAAACATGCCTAAAAGGCTACCGGGAGAGATATCGTCTTCTCCATTCAATGGAGTTTTCCACTCGATGGAGGAAATCTGCCTGTCATGAGGAAAGAGCCGGGCACGATGGTAGTTTTCTTGCTCTAGGCTAAATGTAAGCAGTCTCAATTCCATGCAACCCCCTTGCCAGCAACAGGAATTCGGAATGTCCATTCTCGACCACATAAAAGTCAATGTCGCAATCAGCAGCGGCAGTGAAGTGGGTGAATGCGAAGCGACATTGACCAGGATTTCCTAGAGACGCGGTACAGCTACACGGGAGAGAAGGTCTATGCAGTCTTCTGGTGCACTTTCACAAGACTCGATTCGTAAGAGGGAGGGGAAGGATATCGGACCAAGTGAGAGATTAGTGCTAGGTCTTGTCCTTGTAGGCCCGAACACATGTACTTAGTTCAACCTGCGAAGATTTGTGAGCGAGGATAGCATATCGAGAAATATGGGCTTCGACGGTATAGTCTCAGGATCTGGGCGAATGACCTCCAGCTCAATCAAGTCTTGAGAAAGCAGAGTCGAATTGAAAGCGCTGGTCGTAATTTTTAGAAATTGCAACTGAAACTCCGGTTTCCAATTTTGACACAACGACCTGCAGTCCCAGAGCTCCAAATACTTGAGCGGTGCCTTTGAAAAGTTGATTCCATAGTCTGGTCCCCAGCTTTTTCCGCCAATCACTCCTGGGTGATGACAAACAAGAGAGGAGACACGGTGCACCTCGGGTGACAGCAGAAGAATAAGAGTGTCGAAATAGTCTTGTTTATGATGGAACCTTATCTCCACGTCAAGAAGTGCTGGACGAGTGCGGGAAAAGAATAGACCAATCCACTTGACTGGAATGAACGGATTTATGGTGATCCAAAGAAGGGGATACTCCAGTGCTAAGGCTCGCAGGCCATGCGATACATGGGTGATCGTAATCCATTGGATCGATCTCCATCCCAACTCCGACCTTGAATGCCTGTGTTGGGTTTGATATTCTACCATAATCTGCAAGAGAACAACTTCAGGGAGTCGCGCGATGGGAGCAAGTGTATTTCGGCGAATGCGAAGTTGGACAATCTGGGCTTCAAGTTTTGCGATTTCATCGTCGATTTGAGTGCGCATGGCTGTAACTTGTTGGCTTTCCTGATCTTCAGTGCCTTGGATCGCATAAGATGACGTTCATGTCATTGTTCCCTGAACAAGGCGCACAGACAGCTATCAACGTACCTCTTTGATTTTGCAAAGGTTCTATCACGTCTATAGGTTCCCTATTCTCACTGATGATAGATAATCTATCGGGATTTGGCGGTCGGGCAATGCTGCGCAGCTTTCCCAGCTATGCTTGTCGTTTTCTTGGTGTTGCGCCCTCATATTAAGCGAGTTTTCCTGTGGATAAGTGTATCGTAGCAGCCAAAACGTGTTTCTTTCTGCGCCTGCGGACAAGTTCCTTTTTGGGTGGCACAGACCCTGATGGGCGCTTCCCAGTGTTTAGCGCAGTCACGATTCACACGTTTACACCTCATGGTGCTCCCGAGCAATCGTAACAGCATTATGTCAAATATCTCAGCAGAACGCTGCCAGCATCCCCCAATTCTCCGAACCCATTACAGTTAGTGCCATCAATGTCGCACGAATACGTCGTCTATGCCCTCGGTCTAGCGTTGATTCTTGGCATAATCATCTTTGCCGTCGACAGACCAGATGATCGTCAGAATGCGCAAAGCGAGGTCGCCCACCTGAGGCAGTCGTTGAGGGACCGTGACGATGAAATCGAGGGATTGCGACAGGACCTACAGAGACGACGAAATGACGCTCGGAACAAGGAGGAGACGTTGCAGGCGGACAACAGGAGATTGAAGCGGCAAATAGATCAGTTGAATGGAGAGCGGGACCAGTTGACCGGAGAGAGGGAGCAGCTAGAGGATAGGCTGAGAGCAGCCACAAACGAGATACAATCTCTGAAGGCAGAGCTCACAGCAGTACACGCCAAACACGCGCAGGTACATACCCTTCTTGCGCAACGCACCGACGAGTGGAAGGCGGCGGAAGCATACCTGGGCAAGGCGGACAAACTATCCGGACAAGACGTTATCAAAGCAGTGGAAGAACTCAACAATGAAATCTATCAATTTGCAGCACGACTAGCGGATCCCAACGAATTCCAATTCAAGCCAAACAATGCAGTCGTTGCCGTTGAGGAAGCGGACTTGAAGGAGGTCGTCAAAGAACGGGTAGCAGGAGTCCTTGGTGCTGAACTGGTGGCGGCGCTTTCAGCAGCCCACAATGACCCCTTTGTGTGTCAAATCGCTTTCCAGTCCATCATGTGCCATCTTTGCACGCAGTTCATCGCTGCATGGTCTACAGGAAGACTTCAAATCGGCAGTGACGCCGGACAATCTATCAGAGAGCTGTACGAAAGGATGCGCGCTTCAGGTTTTTTCATTTCTCTCCCTGTATTTCGCTGTATTAATAATGCTATTGACAGAGGAAGCAGCTATATCCGGGAGGTGGCGAGCGCTGACCTGGAAGTATGCTCACGAGGTTTCATCTGCGGAAGCGTACTTGACAACCAACCTCCGAGAAGCACTCACCGCTATCCTTGTGGCTGCGGGGTGCACTCTAGGCGCACAACAAATACAAGAAAGCTTCGCTACAGCGCTTTCGGGTAACGTCGAATCCGTTGTCAAATCTGCGCAGCGTCTCAACCAAGCGCTCGGAGAAGGATTCACATCATGCGACTATGAGATGACCTATGTATCACCAGGGGAGAAACACGACTCTGCTGTGATGGAGGCAGATACACAAGGAAAGGATGGGGAGGAAATCATCGCCACTACGGACCTTGGCCTAGTCCGGTGGGAGAAGCAGGGTTCCGAGCTCAAGGGCACCATCCTGCTCAAGCCTAAAGTATTGCTCTTGTTGGAGATGCAACAACTTTTGGTGGGCTCCCCTCGTATTTAAACACTGGTATCGATTCTTTTTGAGAACCTCTTCTTTGTCATCTCTGGATACCAGGCTCGTTATTGTGTTTTGCATGGACTGAGGCTACCTTGCGCTTTGTACCCTTTCCTACGTCCGCTTCTTTCTGCTTCTGTTTTGTTGTCATTCTCCAATTGTATTCTCATGACATCGGTGAACTTGACTCCTCCCGAGCTTCGCTGTCAACGGCCCCCACGTTAACGCCTCATGGCCTTGTTCATCCTCGCAGTCTAAATGAAAAATTATATATACACGGAGACATCAAAATCTCAGCGCTTTATCCACATCCACAATCATGCTCCTCTTGGCACCGCTATCCTTCCTGTTCAAAGCCCTCTTCTCCGTCACGTCCTTCTTTGCCTTACTGGCATTCATATACAAGCCTCTCTCCATGGCATTTTTGGTCTTCCTAGCGCCAATATTCATCCCCGTCTCACTCGTATTCTCCGTCTGCCTGGCGCCTATTTTCATCGTAACCAGGACCCTCTCCTACGTCGTGCACTTTTTCGATCCATCGGTCGTATTCTGGCTCTTCACCGTCACGCTAGCTCTCTTATGCGGCTCCGGCTCCGACTCCGGTTCTGAGGGACATGCACTGGCGCTGCCAATTGGGAATTATTGGCAAAATCAGGACGAAATCGACAAGCTAATCCAAGCGTTGGAGGAGCGCGAGGAGGAGAACCAAGCACTCAAGCGTGACCTGGATAAACTCAGAACAGACGCCCAAATCAAGGAGGAGTCTCTCTGTGCATTGCAAATGGCATACAAGATGTTGGAGGAGGAGGTAAAGGAATTGCGCGGGCAGAATGCACGTCTGCAGGTGGGTCTGACGGCGCAGTGACCCCGAGTTGGAGGAAGCCTCGTGCTGTTGGGTTCAGGCCTGTGGGTCTCGGTGATGTGAGTGTGAGAGGCGCGAGCCAAAGGTTTTCTTATTCGGCTCTGTGGCAACCCACGTTCGACCTACCATGATTACAGGCTATCGGACCTGCCATTCCTACGTGTTTTGCTTTTGATTTGATAGACATGAATAGTTCAACGTGATATCTGCTACCACTTACTAGACGACCCCCTCTCTCCCAATTGATGAACGAATGTTGTGAACAGTAGGGTTTCGAATGACTCGGATTCTTCGCATAGTGTAATGTACTCAACCTTATAGATAGTCTTTGCCATGAATCATCCATTTCACACAGTACCAAAGAAGGTCAACGACGTGCATAGCATAAAGGAAACACACTACTGCTGTACACCGTATTCCGCTTGCATCCGGGTTATCAACTCCTCAAATCGCCCCCCTGGCACAAGCATTACCCTGCCGCGAACATCCAATCCAAACGAGTCCTTCTCCCTCGGTTCGTTATTGTTACTGTACGGGTAATTCAAGGTATGTGTCGCAAACTAATAGAAAAATCCTGTGAGACAGGAATCCGGAGGCTGGGGGGACACATATGGCATACGAACCTGCTTTGTACACTCGTCTTCTGGATGGAACGGGTACAACCCATCGGTTGGGCGGTTTATACCAGTGGCTGCATTTGCGGCTGCCTTTTTGGCACGTTTTGAGGCAGAGGGTTTGACGGGCGTGTTGGTTGAGATTGACGACTCCTCTTCAGCCGTTAGGTGATACGACCTCGATATAATTATGAGATGCGAGAACGTATATGGTTCGCCCTAAAGAGTTGAGATGCAGGGCACTCGTGGTGAGAAGGAATGAAGGAACTCACATCGTCTATAGCCCATTGCATCTCGTCTTTCAGCATCTTGTACATGGGAGGTATGACTTGCACCGGCATGTTGATCAGCCTCTCACAGAGGACCAATCCGACGTGTTTTTCTGATTGTGAGAATAGACCTTGAAGCGTAGCATGAAGCGCTGGATCCGGGGCGGATTTTGATAAGATGTATTGTGCTATGGCCTTGATAGCCGGGTGGTCCTACAGAGAAGCCGTTAGTCTCTCATAAATCAGTCAAGGTTCACAAACGCCCACTCACGTACCTTATGCACATGCATATTCAAAACCGTCAAAATAGCATACGGATCACTCTCCAGTCCGTCCGTCTTGATCGTCGTTCCAACGGTGGGTTGGGATAGCACCAACTCCGTCAACTCGTGGACGTTGAGCAGCTCCGCATCGCGTTGGAAGAGTTGTGAGAATAGTCTCTTGAGCGCATGGTAGTCGATCTTTGGATTGGGATCGAAGAAGTCGAATGAAACGTCGACGAGACTCTACTGCCGTTGGGTAGGTACAGAGTGGTCGCAGACGATCATGAGGATGGCAGACGGTGGGCGTAATAGTGAGATGAACGTACGACATTAGACCCTGAGTCATCCGAGTCTTCAGCTTTGTTGGTAGATTGCTTGCGTTTCGACATGTTCTGCTCGAGCTGACGATGGTGGTGGAGGCTGATAAAATTCCGCCACAGGCGCTTAGATTTTTTTTGCACGCCATCATACTTGTCCTTATTTGGCAAGTATTCGCCACCACTGGAAATGGCTTTCAATCTGCTACAGCTATGAAAGCTCAAACCTTGAGGACTATTTTTTGTGTGAACGAATGGCACATCTCGAGTCGGACAATTTGGTGAGATGGGTTATATAGTAAGTGGCAGTGGGTTTCGTAGTTGTTGAACAAATGCACAACCAATCAAACTAATCGCAATCCCAGTAGGTTCAAGGACATTCGGCTGTGGCATTGAGCACATCCGTACAGCACGACCCGTTTGTCAGGTATTCTTCCTCTTTTATTCATCCATATAATACGCTTAATCCCAATACGCATAGCGAGTGCGTGCTCTGGAGGCTGTAGATATCCAGAAGCCTGGTCAAAGATCGCAAGCTGAAGACATGTGATAAACTTACCAGTTGAATTGTAACGATACAATGTGAATCCACTGGAAAGCCCTCCTCTCCGAACCTGGAGATGGGTATTCTCCTCAGAGTCGCTGGTTGCCCCCATCGGCTCCATCAAGTCCCCGTACTCTATTCGTAGTACATCATGACGCGACCCCTTTGTATCCTGAACCTCTGCGCGTAGTTTGTTCAAGTCCCGTCTCAAGGCCCGAATCTCTTCGTTGCGTTCTCCCAATGCCTGATTCAGCCTGTTTATTTCGGTTCGATTATTAGTTGGGACGAGATTGAGGCGTCCCACTAAATCCGATATCAGGACCACAACGATGATGGCGACGTAGAACTGTGTTGTCAGGTCGAGGAGATAGAATAGGGCTTTGAATAGGTAATATATTGGCGCCAAGAAGATGAAATAGAAGACGTAGAGAGGGACGAGTATTGGAGCCAAAAGAATGAAAGTTACGGTGGAGAAGAGAACGCTAAACGGATAGAGCATTAACGCCAGGAGCAGCATGATGGATACAGGTTAAACAACAGGTCTTAGTGTCCTTTGTCTGCGCATTTTGATGCAGTTCACGTTATACCTATGTAGGCCACGAGGCATGTTCGGGAACAGACTGGATTCGCCTGAACAGTTCTGGGCGCCTGCTTTGCTACGAATACACATTCAACTGAAGGACAAAAGACGTTCACTTTTGCTTCGTAATCCCCACAAACGGAACGGATAACCATCAGCGAGTTCACGCATAGAGATACTAGGTTCGTCATTTCAAAGCCGTGATTAATTGTAGGCTGATAGCCTACAGTCTAGAATGCCCATTTGCTCTTGGCCGGCAAATGAGAGATGGCCAGATGGGCAAGTATTTTGTTGCAGGAACTAGCCTAGAGCACGGCTATCGCTTGCATAAGATCGCGTTGTATATATGGTACAATCTTAAATTCTTTCTACGACACTAAATCACCACGCGATATTTAGAATTTGGGCACAGAAAAGCACTGGGCAAGAAGGTCAAGAGGTTTCCCAAATCAAGAAGGCTTAGTTGATCGCCAACAGCTCGACCTCGAAGCGCAAAGTAGCGTTAGGGGGGATTCCGGCGGGATGCCCACGAGGGCCATAGGCCTGGTGCTCTCGCATCAGATAACTGATCAATGTCACAAGGAGATCCTCACATAGTCCGGGGTCGCGGTCAAAATAGCCTTTTGACCGACAGAGAGTTGAGTAACGCCTAATCCCCGCCACATTCCTCTGATTGAACAGATAGACTCCAGAGTAGCAAAGAACTTACCCTCGTCCCATCCCTTGATCACCGCTCCGACACCAATCTTGGTTCTAAAGGGTTCATTTCTGCGCATATTATTCAGAACCACAATACCACCTCCCGATCGAGAAAGTACTTACCGATCACGACTAGAGTCGAACTTGTTGCCATCGAGGAACGTCCCAACGTAATGGATCGTAACTGTGTCTGTGACCCGCCCCCTCATCAGATAAGATGCGATGGCGCAGTTAATCAGGGCATCACTTACCGCCTTTCTTCGGGAAGTTGACACCGTCTCCAGGAGTAATGGTCTCGATTGTGACGCCCTACAAGGCAGTTAATACTGGGGGAACCGTGTGGTGGCGAATTGAAGGCTCACCATGTTTTATTGATGACTATATTGAGGCGAATGCTGCTTATAACGGACCGTGGAGGGCCGGCGAGTGCCGAAGCCCCGCAACTCAAAAATACTCAAAAATACTCACAAATCGGGGATACGCGCCACCAGGAATCCACTCTCAAGCTGTTGGACGACGGCTCGAGAATCAGAAGAGGAAATGTATAATTTAGTTTTGTCGTCGTTACAGAAGTAGCAAAAGTTCTTGACTTAACAATTCCATTTTTGCGTACATATTAGCATGATAAACGACACCATTGATCCCCTGAATCTCGTCCCGCAACAATGCCTTTTTATGTGTCCATTCACCGTCCAAGTGGAAATCCACACGCTCGAGCGGGTATCCGCAAGCGCTTCGGTAAGTGATGAACCTAGCTAAGGTATGACGGCCAAAGCCCTCCGTGATATTGGTCATGTGAATTTCCAACCTGCGGAGCCCGGGGTAGAAGGATGCTGCAGACTCTTGACAGGTGGTACAGGCGGATAGGGAGTAGAGTATTCCCTGAATGAATCTGGATCGTCGATGTGCATATCATGGATACAATTGCACGGCGGAACTGTGGCAAGGAGCTGGTTGTGCAAAAATGTCGTGTAGTAAAATTCCAGCGTTTCTGCACAGGAGAGGGGTGAAAAAGTGGTGAGGAAATTGCCGAGGGATTTTTCATCGTTTGTAGTATCACTGGTAGGCCAAACGACATCGAGTGCCTTGTCGCTGTTAGCGAAGAGATAAAAGGCCCTCAATCCTTGTTGAAGTGGTTCCAGATTGGTGACGAATCGGAGTACCAGGTGATCTTTCTGTGAAGAAGAACACGAAGTGATAGTTGAGGTCGTGCTTGAATAAAACCGAATCAGCGTGTATGCAAGTGAGGACAGCGATGTGGGAGTACGTCGATCTAGTTTGATCGAAAGTCGCGAAAGTTGCGGCGAGGCGAGACGGGAGAGAAGATCGGTGCATCGCTGTTCAGAGTCGTTGTATAACTTAAGTCGTACAAGAGACGGGAGTAGAATGACTTCATGGGAGGATTCAGCGGCCTGACCAGAATTCCTCACCAGCTCCGAAAGTACTCCAAATAATGCTAGGTGGCGGAGGCACTTGAGCGACGACAAAGCCTATAAAACCCTGGCGCGGAAGGCCAAGTTCCCGGGTCGGGGTTGGCAATGTTGAGGGTAATCAACGTTCGTGAGAGCAATGCCGCATTAAAGCAACCCCCATTGGTTCGTAAGACCTGCAACTGAAAATCCGGGTTCCAGTTCTGATAGACGGATCCACAGTTTCGCAAAATCAATTGCTTCAGCGGTGCTTTGGAGAAATATACACCATGATGTGATATCCACCCCTTTTAACACCCCAAGATCGTACAGATCTTCACACTGGAGGGTGAGTGATGAGATACGGTGTATGTTAATCGACGCCACCACCAGAGCGACGGTGTTCAAATAGCGAGGTGAGGCCCTAACACATATGTAGGCGCTAAGAGGTGCCGAAGAGGAGCGGGAAAGGAACGTGCTGATGGCACCCGACATTGGCGGGCATTCAATGGAGGTCCAGAGAAGAGGAGACTGCGGAGCTAATTCTCGTAGATTACGCGAGGCGTGCGTTATTCCGACCCACGATAGCGGTTTTATGGACTGCTTTTAGTGCTCAATCATAACCCATAGCAGGATATTAGCAGGAAGTTGCAGGATGGCAGCAAGCGTATTCCGGCGGATGCGTAGTTGGGTTATTTGAGCTTCGAGCCTGACGATTTCCTCGTCAATTTGAGCGCGAATGGTCTCGGCGTCTTGCTTTCGTACGTTCAATGTTGATGACATGGAGGTTCAAGGGTGATTGGTTCAACAGCTCTGACAAGGGTCGTTGTGGATAAGGTAAGATAAACGCTATTACTATTATTATTAATAAATTGGGCTCGTAATCCTAGTAGCTATTTACAGTACAACACTTTTACTACAAGTGTTAAGTGCTACTAAGAATAAGATTCAAATGTCGGTAAGTGCAACCCACCCCGGTTCAAGTATCTGTGTCTTCAATGCGAACAACACCTCCAATCAGCCGGATTTGATCCAACACCAATTGCTTTTCGGGCGTTCGCTCTCCGTTGATTGTGACCACGACCCGCTCAAGTGGTTGGCCGCAGGCACTGCGATAAGCAATGTACCTGGTCAGAGCATGGAGGTTAAAGGCCTCGATATTGGGAGTGGCTACCTTCAAGATGCGAAGCCCGGGATAGAAGGATGCGGTGGATTCACAGCATGTGGAACAGGCTAGTAAGGGAATGTCCTGTCGACGAGGTCCATCAGAACTATCCGTATATATCTCCTGGGTGCAACTGCATGGCGGAACAGCATTGAGAATTTGATTGTGTAAGGATAATGTATAGAGTTCCAGCGATTTCAAACCAGATAGGTGAGAAAGGGCGCTGAGAACATCATTGAGTGATGTTTCTTTATCGTTAGGAACAAGCCAGAAGAGGGAGAGCACCAAACCCTTGTGATTGTACAGGTTAAGACCAGCTCTGCGGTCTTTCTGGAGTTTCCGGAATGTGGTGAGCCTGATTGTGAAGCAGCTCTCGGGAGAGCAGCATGGAGGAGCGAACTTGATAACCAGGTTCGCAAGTAAGGATAGTGACGTGAGGGATTTCGAGTCCGCTCCAATAACAAAATCTGAGAGGTGCGAAGATGAAACACGAGAGAGAAGATCGATACATTCCTCAAGGCCTTCAACTGCCCTAAGGCGCCGTAGGGAGGGGAGTCGAACGACATCTGGGGAGGAATCAGTGGATACTTCGGTCCGCTTTGCCATCGCTGTAAGCAGCCTGCATATTTATAATTGGCGAAGTGACACAAGCGAAACTAAAATATTGTAAAATGTCGACTTGGGCGGCAATGTCCCGGGAGTAGGTTCCTCAATCGTGAGAGAGATTAATGTTTGGGAAATTAGCGCTGCGTTAAAACAGCTGCGCACAATGTGTAAGCGCTTTAAATCAGGATATTTCTTCCAATCCTGATGGAATGTCCCACAGCGCAAGAGGCGTAGGCGCCTGAGTGGCGCTTTCGAGAAATCTACCCCATGATCTGGTCCCCATGTCCGTGACAACCCGGAGATGGTGAGATCGGAGATACGATGCACTTCAGCCATAACCAAAGGAATGACACTATCTGGGTGGGCAATATTTATGTCTTTAGGGTCCGCGATCCATACAGTGAGTGGTGCCGAGGAGGAGCGGGAAAGGACTTCACCAACCAAGGTGGCCGACATTGTTGAACAGTTGATGGAAGTCCAGAGAAGGGGGGAATGCAAGGCGATCTCCCGTATGTGATGCGAAACGTGAGTGATTCGCTGCCATCGTACTGATCCCACAGCGCTTGTATATTCCACCATGATTTTTTGAAGAACCTCAATGGGGACTTGCATGATGGGCGCAAGTGCGTTTCGACGGACGCGGAGTTGAACGATCTGTGCCTCGAGTCGAGAAATTTCCTCGTCGATTTCAAGGCGGGTGCGCGTGTTCATTGATGCGTTCGACGACATGGTGGTTCGGGAAAAGGTGGCTTGCGGCTTTTATCAGGCTGTTGCAGATAAGATAAGATAAATGTTTAGGCCGGACAGGGTCGATTGGACCTTGTAGCAAGATCCGGAAACGGACAGACGCACGGCTCATGGAGTTGGCTATTACGCTCCTGCCAGCCTGCTACTCTGGCTATAAATTCCTCTGCCCCGCCATGGTCCCTGCTTTTCCCTTCTCTGCTCCCCATTCTTATCATGCCCCTTGCGTCCGGCGTTATTCGCTCAGGTCTATCATCGACTATGAGTCGCCACATCGTACGTGGCGCTTCACGGGCCAGAGGGCCAGGCATTCGGCGATGTGCAAGCACACAGCCCGAACACAGGACAATTACTGCTCGAGCTTTTCGCTTTGGTCGAGCTGGCAAACTCGCTCTTCTCACAGGAGGTGCATTTGCTGCGTATGGCATCTTACATGCAGATAGCGAAGACCCAGCAAAGTACTCTCAGCCCTCGCTCTCGTCTTTGATCCGCACGTATGTTGTCTATACTATCTGCTCCTTCCCAAGCCTGGTAGACGCTTCCCCTACCATCCTGAAGACTCTCATGGGGGTGCCAGGAGTGAAGCAGATAACAGAGGGTGTTGTTCGGTTGACCTTCTTTGATCAGGTACGCAATAGATATCGCTTTTTCTCGGTTCTGTGCATCGCCGTGCTCACCCATCCCATTTCAAAGTTCGTCGGCGGAGACACTGCGGCTGAAACTGTTCCCCTTCTCCGTATATTGCGTGCGCAAAACAAAGGAGCGCTTTTCGCCTATTCAGTCGAAGTAGACGAGGATGAAGCTTCTGGTTCCGGTTCCGGTTCTACAAACCCACACAAACGGATTATCGAAGAAATGATTCGGTGTATAGATGTCGCTGCCGAGTTTGAAGATAACAACACCAGAAACGGTGTCGGCGCCGGGGCCGGTGGGCAAGGACGGAGCGAAGGAGGAGCAAGGAAGACCTGGGTTGCTCTCAAACTGGTATGTTTCCGTTATCATGGCCGAATGTGTGGCAGCGTGCTAAGGTTGATGATAACGTAGACTGCGTTACTTCCTGATGCCCATGCTCTTATCAACCTATCAAAACACATTCTTGCCTCTCGCTTGGGCCCTGCTATCCCCTTCCCCGGTAATCCAGAATCATCAGACTTGGATATTTTATCAGAAGAAGGAGCAATATCGAAGTATTTGAGCAAAGAAGAAATCGCATCTCTGAAAGAACTTAAGGGTGATTTAGAGAGAGTATGTTCTCGTGCGAAAGAGAGGGGAGTCAAAATCATTGTGGACGCGGAATATAGGTAGGTTTCTGCTATTCACCTTCTTTTCGATACTAAGTTCAAGCTTTCGTGAACGACAGCTGGTATCAACCTGCGATAGACGCATATACCCTATCATTATCCGAGAAATTTAACCGTATCGTGCCAGAAGAGATCATTCAACCCGTGCAACCTCTAATTTACGGTACATATCAAGCTTATCTACGGAGGTAAGCTTCCCTTAATGCTCATCAGCCGTACTCCTCTTCACCATCCATCTAGAACGCCGGAACACCTCGAACGAGCTCTTCAACATGCTAAGGCCAACTCATACTCCCTTGGCGTTAAACTCGTCCGCGGCGCATACCATCCACACGAGCTATCCGCTCACGGACACCCCAGTAGCGACAGTGCCCAAACTGGCGAACCTAGTTCTCAAGAAAAGCACTCGTCACATTACGGGTCATTGTCAATATCTCCCGATTCGCATCCGCCAGTTTGGTTGACAAAGGACGACACGGATAGGTGTTACAATGAATGCGTCAAGATGTTGATCAAGGCTGTGAGGGATGATATAGTGGCTTCTTCGGCTTCTCCTTTGTCCGCGAGAAAGACGATAGTCCCTTCGCCACCCTCCACTTCGTCTTCGGCGTGGTGGCCTACGAGTTGGTGGGCTCGGCCCAAAGAAGATACGCCCACCCCCGCCTTAGCATTAGCAGTGACATCGAGCTCAAGCTCCGATTCAATACCACGAGTTGGACTCCTGTTTGGGACACATAACTGGAATAGCTGCCGAACGATACTGGATGAGCTGGTTAAGAATGGGCTGGCGAAGGAGGCGGTTGAGTCTGAAGAGCCACGTAGTGAGAGCAAGGTGGTTAGCATACCCGACTCCGTCGTGGAGAGAGTCGCTATAGGGCAACTATACGGTACGTTCGCGCATATATGCTCGTCTCTCTTCCCGGCTCTCTTTTTCGCCTTGGATGCGTGATTTAATATTGACCCTGGCATCGTTTTTAAAGGTATGAGCGATGACTTGACGGATTGGCTGGTTAACAGCACAATGTCGAATTCGCCGTTGATCATCAAGTACGTATATACCCACTTCTGCGGCGTTTTCATCACGTTAATATCTTGCCTAGATACGTACCGTATGGCGCACTTTCAGAAGTACGCACCACGTTCTCTTCCCTCCCGACGCATCACACTAACGATATCACCCATTGACAGGTAATGCCATACCTAAGTCGTCGCGCTATCGAGAACAAATCCGTGCTGGGCGGTGGTGGTGCGGAGAGGGAGAAACAACGAGCGGTTAGAGAGATTAAGAAACGGCTGTTCAGGTCTCGCGCTTCAAGCTAGGGCTCAGATTCGAGTTCGACGTGAGCCTCGGGCTTTGAACTGACCATCTGCGGGGACGGGGAAGAGTAAGAATGATGGCGTTGGAGGCAATTCAAGTACGTATATGCTTATCATCTTCTGCAACCATGGTTGCTATCGCTTCTGCCGCTTTCTGCGCTTTCTGTCCCCTCTAGTCACACATTCCATATTCATCAGATCCTACGCACTTAATAATCATTTTCGTAGACAACTCTACTGATATAGAGCGTATTGCTGTCCATTTCTTTCTCTTGTGCAATCCTGTCGGGTCTTGTGATGTAATACGTAACAGGAAAATAAGTGCCCCATGGCTGAGTTGGTTACAGCGTCCGACTGTTACAATTTGCCACGTGATCGGAAGGTCGTGAGTTCGAGCCTCACTGGGGCAGTTGATTTTTTCAGCCATATCTATTTTTGATGCTCTTGAAGATAGAGGGTTTCTTTTTGCTTTAATGCTATCTTTGCTTTTGATTTTTATACATAATTTTATACCTGATATTTTCTTGTTATACATTATGCTCATTAATTTTATAATTTGATAATTTTATCTTGGATATAATTAAAATAATTATTGGTTTGCCAACTATATTTATTATGAATTACTCCTGTATATCTTATCTTTTTATACATTCTTCATACCTACTACTTTATTATTTATTCAGTATTAATACTACTGCAATAATGTCAGGGCTCGTAAGAGCTCCTGACATAAACACCTGACATTCAGACACCCACCAAGCATTTACACACCATCTATAGGCACTGACCAAATGTCTACACTCAAATCCAGACACCCACCAAGCATCTTCATTATCTCATTTCCCTTTTCTTTTCCTTTTTCTGCTACATCCTCCTTACTATATCTTCAATACATAATACATACTACCCCATTCTCCCTTTTACACACCGCCATTACTTACACACATCCACTTATCCATACCCTACACCCTCATCTATGATACCCATTCCCACTTTACCCATCTCTGTCTTCCCACATATGGTATACCCTTTGTTCTTTATTGCATCTGATGGCTTGATCTTGTTCTAGACGGATATGTGTTGAGTCAAAAGATCAGTTATGACCTCTTATGACCCCGTCCACTCCCACATTGACTGCGCATGACACAGGCTTATGCGTACATGCCGACCCAGCTTACGTGTCCCCTGGTCTGTGTGCTACACTCTTTGCTCAGAACTCCCACTTGGCTATGTTCATTCTTACCCCCCCCCTACTTCTCTTCACCCAAGAGATTATATCCTTTTATTTATCTTTATTTATCTTCAAGTAGTATATATACCATACTGCTCTCGCCACCTATTCCCCAGCTTTAAAGATTCTTTGCTTGGGAATAGGTAAGCGGACTACAAGCTAGCCTCTTCTTTCCACACCTTTACTTATATTTCTTCGCTTAGGAATAAAATCTGAGTATTTGCTTTTCCCCCAACAAATAACATCAAATACAAGGTATAAAAGCCTTAAAAATACATTGAACTTAAGGAAAAAATATAAAGAAAATAAATGCTTATTAAAGATAGATTATACCAAAAGAATACAAGAATAAATTATACCAGTAATCCAGATTTAAAAAAGTTAGATTAAGAATTAAAGCATTTCTAGAATTTTAGTTATTAAAGACAAAATTATTGCAATAAATACCCCAAGCTAAAGCTTTATAATAAAACATGATAATATAATGCTTAGCAAAGATAATTTATAGTCCTAAAAATATAATATGTTTATAAATATATTTAGGGTTTTATCTATTTTGTTTAATAAGATATATATTGCTTTTCTCACAACTGAGAAATAATGCAATGTTTTTATCCATTATTGTCACACCTTGCAAGCAAGGTAATCAATTTCACACACATGTACAACTCAACTTTTCAAGCAAGATCCATCTCCAAAAAATAAGTGCTATATAATAATAATACACCTTTACATGAGAACCACTTTAAAGCTAAAGAAAAAGATAAAAGGAAAGAAAAGAAAAATAAAACCTTGAGATAAGGCATTTGACACAAAAAAACAAAATAAAAACAAATGAGCAACTTCAGTGGACAGACATGTATGTAAGGATGAGGGAGAGGAAGAAGAGGAAGAAAAAGCCAATGGGTAAGTGAGTGAGTGTACCAAGGTTGTGTCGTAATGGGCCGGTGCAGTTTTGACACCCCAGAGTCCAAGGTTGAGGTGGGAAATATGTAGATGTAAGTACGAAGAGGTATGGTATGATATGGTATGTATGTATATGTGGTATGTAAAGGTGGTGGATTAAGTATGGACATTACCCTCAAAGGGAGGCAAGACAAGGTATTGAGTAAACCACAGAGGGCAGAGACAACAAGGATGGATTATGGACCAAGAAGCAGGGAAATGATGAAAGGTGGGGGGTGAGAACGAAAAAGGGATTAAGGATTAAAAAAGGACATTATGAGTCGTAAGGTAGCGTTAATGTCGTTAGAGCGAGTAGGTGTAGAGATAGCAGGATGAGATGGACGAGAGTGGAAGCGGGGATGAGAGAGGGGCGGTGACGAGACCAGGATTGGGGTGATTGCGTAGGACAAGAGGCAATGGAAGGGGTGCACGCAGCACATAAGACGGCAGCACCCACAGCAGTGCCCAGCAGCGCCAATAAAGCCGCGTGAGGGGACGCACCAGGGGCGCGATGTTCAGGCCGTCAGGACGGTCCCGACCTAGAAAGGACAGCAATGCACGCGTGAGTCATCATCAAAATTCCGCAGCAACCTGGACAACCTCACCCTACAGCTTCAGCCACTATGCTGCTTCTGCTGCTGCTGCCGGTGCCGAAGGGACCACGCAAGCTGTCCCAACACCCATATCCATATATCAACCTTCAACACAATGATACAACTCGCCCCTTCCCGTCCCTCCCTACGAAGCCGCATATATCGCAAAAAAAAACATAAAACACAAAACAAAGATCACGGCGACCCAAAGCCAACGCCACCCGCATGCATGCCCCTCAACACGTCCGCGCCGGCTTTGAATATCGAGCTTCCCTTTGACCTGGACGACTTTTGCAGGGTGGGTATGCTGATCGGAAGCGAGCCGAGTGAGAACGAGCCCTGCTTCTTGGGCTGGCGCTCGTCGGTGGCTGTGGAGGTGCTGGACGCGCTGGCGTGGCTGTCGGTGTGTTGATGACCATGGTGATGAAGGCGGCCAAAGCTGTCGACTGTGCCTAGGCCTGAGCCGGAGCCGGAGCCGGAGCTGGGGGCGCGTCTTGAGAGACTGGGAGAGGAAGAACCGGCGGAGGGGAAGGTAGACGACCGAGTTGGCGAGGTCGGAGACGAAGGAGCAGTCGGCACGAGCGGTGGTGATGGTGTGCTCGAGCGCTGCGCCTGGCCCTGTCCAGCGTGCGGCACGGACTGTGAGTGTCCGTGCGTGTGAATGTGCAGCTTCGACAAGAACGATGTCTTAACTGGCGATGCTGGTGCTGGTGCGGCCGAAGCGGGAGAGGAAGACGGAACGGAACTTGAACGAGAGTGGCTGGTGGATAGTGGGATGGGTATAGACAGAGGCGGCGACGATCGCTTAGACCTCAGAGATGGGATGAGGGGCGAGGATGTGCGTGATGGCGGTTGTGGTTGCGGTTGCGGTGACGAGGACACGGGCGGCAGCACGGGCGCAGGTGCCGGTTTTGGCGCCAATATCGATACTGGCCCGGATGAGGCGGATGCCATTTCCGGTTTTACCGCTGAAGATGGTGTTGGCGAGCGTCGTTCCTTTCTCTGCAAAGAAGGATGGAGCACCACCGGTGATGGAGGATCCCCATCTTCCTCTCCACCACCCAAAAGCGGTACCTGATCCTCCTCTTGAAGTCGGCGCTGTTGCTTCGTGAGCGAAGACGAAGACCCGGTGGAACGACTGTTCAGCACCATTGAAGGCGGGACCGCAGCTGAACCGATGATAAACGGAGTCGGAGTGACCGGGGAGGAAGTCGAGCATAGAGAAGAGGTGGACGAAGCGGAGGAAGGGGTGGGTGATGAAGTTAGCGTGGTTCTCTGTTTTGCTGTTTCGGGGGAGAGGAACTTGGGCTTGCAGCGTTTGGCGGAGCACTTGCACCCGCTACCACCTTCAGATGATCGAGAAAGACTGTCCTTTGAAGTGTTTTTACACCCCAACAAGCACTTCGTTGCTAACCCGAGACAGGAAGACGACGCATTCGGACTTGGTGCAGGGGATCCATTCAATGAAGCGGCAGGCGAAGTATTCCCCGAAGGCACGGGTGAGGAGTTCGGCGAACGACGAGGCGAAGGTAAAGGGAACAATTGATCTTCGTCCTCCTCTTCAAAAATAGGTGAAGCTTTCCTGGGTAAATGTTGAGGAGGAATTAAATCAACAGGGGTATTGAGCTCATCCGACGATGAAGCGGACGAGTCCCTTTCCAAGGGCTTCCTGAGTCTCTGGAGGGATGAACAACCTGAAAACGTTCCAGACGATCCAGGTTCCGATCCAGACCCATCGGTGCCATTGAGGTGCTCGAGCGACTTTCTCCTCTTATCGACTTCATCCACGGTGATAAACAGCCCTGGGGCAAAGGGCGGAACAACGGGGGACGCAGGTTCCAGAACCGATGATGGCGATGTTGATGTTGTCGCCCGCGTCGTCGTGGTGGATGTGGACGCGGACGTGGATGACGACGAGGAGACTGTAGCCCGACTGTGTCCATCAACAGCAACCACACCCCCAAACGTTCCTGGACCTGAATTCGCAGTCGAGTCCAAACTGGCGCTCCGCCGTCTTCTCGCACCCCTGGTAAATTTTTCCTTCCAATCATCCCCTTCCCTGAGACATTCTTCGGTGATTGCAACACAATTCGGGCAGCATTCGCGGAGAGGGACTGTGAGCGCTGATGCGTGTTTTCGCGGAGATGTACCTGGGGGAGGAAGGGAACCCCGACGGGTCGGTGCGGGTCTGGTTGTGGTGCCGCTGGATTTGGTGGGACCGTCGGATGTAGGCGGCGTCCGGTGGACGAGGCAGGGAGAAAGAGGTTGTGCGGGAGCAGCTGATGTGCGGCCACGACTCGGGGAGCGAGGCGACCTGTTGAAACTGTACAGTAGAGCTCATTAGCAAAACTAATAAAGCGAGATGTAAGTTTCATACATCGGTATTGGCACTTTGATAACAACGTGGGTATCGTCCGGGTGTGGGGAAGACGAAGTCGGGTCATCATTTGCTTCCGAATCTGCTGCTGGACTGGTTGAATGCCGTTTCTTCCACAACGGCAGGGAGTAAGACTTGGTCAGCATTCGGGCGCGTTTTGATGGCTGGGGATCTGGGATGAGGACGCATTCTTGGTCGAATCGGACAACCCTATCGTAGCAGACTGGGCTTGGTTGCACCGTCGTTACGGTGGTAGCAGCGAAGACGGAGGAGGACATGGTGGGTGCTCGGCTTGCCACCGCGGCAGACGACGGCGAGATGGGGACGGGGTGTGGAGAAAGGAGAGATTAAGAGGAGAAATGCATGCAGAGCAAGGTCGTCCGATTTGCGGGTTGAAAAGGCAAAGAAGGTCATGAGGACCGTCTTGAGTGCCACGGCCCTGAATCCAGTCCTCCATTTCCCATTGGTCCTCGCTTCGTTCCAGCACTCTCAACGACCATCGCTGCTGATGGCGCTCAATACGTTTAGCAGCATCGCCTTGACATTTATTTCGTCGCTTGTCTGCTGCGACCGCTCAGAATTTCCGCGAGCCAAGGCGGTCGCCTCTGGCCATCGGCATCCCCATATGGTCACTTCCCCCTCTTCTGGCAGCCCTCACCCCGGGGAGCATTCTCCTCAGGGCCCAAGCTCACTCTGGACTAAACCGGCATGCTCTTCCGAGTTGGCGCCCTACATTTCGTCGCAGCCGAACTTTCATTCCTCCCCACCGCAGGTGGGAACATATTGCACAGCTATGACTTCAATTGGATGCTATTCGCGTGTCATGACGTTGTACGTCCACTTTCCGCAGGCAATGATTTCCCAACGACTAGACGCTCCTATCCTGCAAAACGGGGTGCCCGCTTTCCTGAAGTCAAGGTCTCTAGATACTACTTAACACCCTTCCTCCTGCCAGCCACAGGCGTACCGAGTTCAGGGCTGCGCATCTTTGATGGACACACAAATTCTGATGTACAAACCCCATCAAAACGCGTGCTATCAGTCTATTCAATTACTTCGCTTGACTTTACTGACATTCACTGCACGGAGAACGCCCGGGCCCGTCCTGCATCTGTCACCTTCTCATCTCGACCGAGCGGGCACTCAAGTCGGACCACTTTCAACCTTCGACCAGAGCATGCACATACACGTTGCGAGCTTGACCGTACCTGAATGAACGGGCAAGATTAAACAAATACTCTGTGGCGACCGTTGGCAGCTGGCAGCACCCCATCATGACCGATTAAGTCGACTCCCTTATCACCGTCTTTGGCACCCGTCTTATACCCTTCCCTTATGGCCCCAATATCTCCCCTCTCATCTCACCACACGCTGCAGCTCCTGCTTTCATACCACCCGAACGTACCACCTCAATCACTAGCACCCGTCTCCTACTCAGACTCCAACCTCGAATATCCCACCCAAGCACACAAATCTACCCATATATCTCTAGCACAGGTGCGCAGATCAACCCTTATCCACACCAGCCCACACTCCTGTCAAAACACCCACCACCTAACCAAAACCAAACACACCGACCCTTGTCTCCCCACCCAACCCGGCGGTCTTCATCACCTACGAAAACACGTTTTTTTGCCCCTCCGCGTGTCGTCACAATTAGCCACAATGGCAAATCTCATCGGGGAAAGAAGGCTATAGCCAAAGCTGGTTCCTCCCGCGCTTAGGTCGAGCGGAGGTTGGCCAGGTTTACGTCGTCACGGACCGCGTTTGGTTGGGCTTGAGAGGGCACGTGGTGTCAGGGCTGGGAGGAGAAGGTAGATTTCAGGTTTGAGTAGACGGTTTGACAGATAGATGTTGTCATAGGGTCGTTGGAGATCTTCTGTACAGTAAATAGTACCGCACGGGTATGGAATAGAGATGGTGTCCATGGGCGCTATCTGTGTTGAATTTGGCTTTAACGAGTTCAATCGATGTTTGAAATAGTCACTCTAGTTACCATGGGTTCGTCAATGAGCACTTTACGACATCCGCGCGCGCCTCTATAATCGTGCATCACACCGAGCCCTAAAATAGGCGCACTGGCAAGCGCTACGACAACAACGGCACATCCACTGCACAACCACAACCACCGCAATCGCAATTGTCTTTCACGAATTGGACAAGACTGGAATCAAAAACCCCGACCCGAGAGACGCGGAGCGCTGGCGGTAGCGGCGCACAGCGGGAGCGAGAACAGGTGCTTATAATGAAAAGACCGGATTGGTCTTGGTCCGTGTGGGGAGGTCGGGCTCCAACTCGGAATCCCAGCACACAGTGCCATGCTGTGGCCAAAAAAATGATTGGCGCGCACTAGTACTAGGGAGCAATGTCCAGGGTTTGCCAATAGGAGTATTCCGCCCTGTTATGCCCTGACTATTCCATCCTGAACGGCTTTACACCAATTCATGTTCAAAATGACCGATGCGTCGACGCGATGCGGTGCCCATGCGCACGCGCACGCGGAAGTCGCGGAACGAGAACGCGGAACAAAACTAGACACGCACCGGCGATGACCACAGCCGGATCCGGTTGTGCCCCTGCCCCACAATTCTGATTATCCCACTCAAAAAATCCGGATATAACCCAGACCGGTGTCGTTGTATCTCGCTTTTCTCTCCTTCTTCTCCTTTGTTCTGGTAAGCTTTGAATTTTGAGTTCTAGTGATACCCGTCTCAGTTCACGTTTGGCGTTGAATAACGCAGGGAATACGCTGTACATACAGTATAAACGACACGAAACACCGTCCAAATGGCAGATAGGCTCAAGCAAGTTTCGGGACATATCACCAATACCTATGGTCGAGGGCTGCTAGCTGGAGAAGTGGCCATTATCACTGGTGCAGGACAGGGTATCGGCAGGAGCATAGCCCTCCTCTTCGCAAAGGAGGGTGCCAAAGTCGTTGCGAGCGAGTACGTACCCATCTCCACGTCTCTTCGTCTAGGCTTATCTACTCACCTCTACCTCCACTCGCACCTGCAGTATTGACGAGAAGAAGCTGAACGCGGTTGTTGACGAAATCAAGGCGGCTGGAGGCGATGCTATTGGTGTCGCAGGCGACGTTGGTGCCGATAGCTTCCCAAAGACGATCATAGATGCCACTGTTCAGTGAGTACGTTCTTCTCTATGCATACAGTACCCCCTCCTCTGGCTTCGGGTGACGCGTCACCTTTCCATTGTCCATGGTCTGCGGATTTCCGATGAGCTCCACCGTTGGTGGCCGTTGAATCGCCACTGCATTGCATCATCGGAAACCCGAGAGCTACGTCAGGAACAACACGACTTTTCTCGTCGTTTACGAGAATAACACTAACCTTTCCTTCACTTTCTCATAGGAAATACGGCAAAATCAACCACATCGTCAACAATGGTACCGTGTCCCCCCTTCCGCTCCAATGTGTCTCTCCAACCTAATTCGTGATTGAACTCGCGAATAGCTGGCTTCACCTATGACAAGATGTTGCACACCACACCAGATGACGCTTGGGACATCATTCTCAAAATCCACGTCCGTGCTCCTTTCAGGCTGATCAGACAAGCAGCCCCATATTTCCGTGTCAAGGTACCGTTCCATCACCTTGCATTTTAGGCACAGCAACCCAAATCTGATGCACACTTTTACATTAGTCCGAGAAGAGAGAAAACCGCTCGATCATCAATGTCTCCTCCACATCCGGTCTTCACGGCAACGTCGGACAAGCCAACTACGCAGCTGCCAAGTCTGCTGTGGTGGGTCTGACAAAGACAATTGCGAAGGAGTGGGGGCCGTTTGGTGTCCGTGCCAACACAGTTGCATTTGGCTTGATTCATACTCGGTGAGTACGACTATTTTTCTTTTATTTGTCGTTAGCGCTCGATTTGTACTAACTTTGTGTATATAGTCTGACTGCTGCGAAAGAAGCTGGAGCTACCATTGAGATTGAGGGCAAGAAGGTCGCTCTGGGTGTTCCAGGAGCCAAGGGGCCAGTTGAGCCAGCAAAGGAAGCCGATACATACCCACTCATTCCTCTAAGACGCGGTGGAAACGTCGACGAGGCTGCTGCTTCTGTGCTATTGTGAGTAATTTCCTATATCATTATCTGTAATCGAGTTAAAACCTTTGCAGCTTGGCCTCGCCATTGGCGTCGTATGTCAGTGGACATACTTTGGAGGTTACAGGTGGTGCTGGTATCTAGATAAGGGTAATATAATGTACGTGTACGGTGCTATTTTGTCAATTAATCGAAAATGTCCCTGGGAGTCGCAAACATCAATGCGCATACTGGAGAAACCTAGCAAAACCTCAATTCCTCCTTATTCGTCTGCTCATTAAACACCCACTCAGTCCGGACACCACACATTTCATGAATAACGTACACAATCTCCCGCCTCCAGTCAACGCTATCAATGCCACACTCCTTTGCAACGACATCGTATCGATATAACATGGCAAAAATGTCCTTGAGATATTGATGTAGCTTTTCGTAGTCTCTTGCTAGATCTATCTTTCGTTGCTGCTCTTGTGTTTCGCCAAAGAAGGCTCGGTGGGGGAGTTGCTGGGCCGGATAGTCCATCGACATCGTTAACATTCTCAGCAGTCTTTGATAGAACGACGATTCCTTGTACACCCCTCCTTTTCCTTGACTTCGACCTCCATCGAACTCGCTATCCTTACCTCGCTCCCTATACAAAACCCCCGTGGCGACCAATGCGTTAAAATAGACGTACGATGCAATACACGCCTCCATAACCCTACTCCACCCAAAGTGGTGTCCCCAACTCAGATGATGCAGCCGCGCTATCGGTATCTCCGGATGATGTGCGAGCATCAACAGCGTCTCGAGTTGATTCTCTTGAATGAGGATTTTGACCACGTCGGCTAGACCGCCGTGTCTCGTGCTGTAGTCGACGAAGGGATCGGGTGGGGGAGCCGGGGATGGAGGGTCTATGCCGGGTATGTCGCAGGCTTCCTCGTACTGTCGGGCTTGATAGGCAACGGTGAGGTTGTATTCGACCTTGGCTTGGTCGATCCAGAACTCAATCTTTTGGTTCTTCTCGTTCAAATACTCTGGATACTTTCTCAACAGCTCATCCGGGTACAACTTCCCACCCGTCGGAAACGCCACACGACCGTCCCTGGAGTACTTCTCGACGATCTCCTCTGCACTTGGGTATTTCTCTCGTTCGGACTGGGAGAAGATGGTGATGGTTTTGATGACGGTGTTCACGAAGAAGTCGAAGTCTTTGGCTTGGGAAGGCAGGTTTTTGGGGAAAAAGTCGGAGCGGCGGGGGGTGTAGTGAGGGTTGTTGGAGATGAAGGTGATGTTGGAAGCTAACTTGTTCCAGGCGATGTTGTGCTCTTGGTGCATTGCGGTGGTAAGCTGCTTGACAGTCACTAACTCCGGAAATTGAGAAAAAGGAAACAGTCAAGTTGGTGTATAGATTGTTGTGTACATTATATAGATCGAGTCATACGTATAATATTGTCAGGTTCGGAGCCTGGGTTGTATTTATCGACGATCTAGGCTGTCCTTCAAGAAGATATATCGTACCAGCCTATTTTCACATCTCGAAACTTAAACTTCCTCCGTAGTTCCCTCAACGAAGCCTGCTGTTCCGGCGTTTTAGCTCCCCCGTATTCCATCCTCACATGCTTTATGGGCTGACCGCAATGGATTCTGTGGGACACAAACGAATGAAATCCCTGGATATCCATATCTTCGACATTACAAACGTTTCGAATGCAAAGCCCCAGATATGTCATTTCCGGAAAGAAAGTCAACGTGGATTTGTCGCAAGCATCGCATGACTGTAATGATGTTTCGGCATCAATGCTATGTATGGGAGCACGGTACTCTCCTTCGGGCGTATACAGGGAGTTGCAGGACGGAAAATGACGCAGGATTTGTGATCCCATATCGAATCCCAATGCAACGAGAGCGGAGTATTGCAAGAAGGCTGAGCAGAGAAGGTGAAAATTGGCCAAAGAAAAGTCTGGACCATTATTATATAGTGCGAGCCTATCCACCTTATCTGAAGGAAAGCCTGCTACCAAGTCGCAAAACGTCTGTACCACGCTTGTAGAAGAATGAGACCTCTTCCATTTCAGACGTAATATCTCCGTCTGGGAACCCGCCGCGTCGTAATGGTCAGCACGAATTTCAAGTTCACAAATCGGCGAAACATCAACCTCCATACGAAAGACTGGACATGGGAAATCTTCCCAACGTTTTATAATACGCGTATTCCTCCAGACCTTGGCTAGCGTCTTGCTAAGTTGCGATAACGAAGTCGGTGAGTTGCGGTCGAGGTCAATTTGTAGTGTCAGGAGGCGCGGGCAAGATACGTGTTTAAGAAACCTAGAGCACTCTTCCTCGGACTCGCGGGACATTGTGAGATGCATCAAAGAGGGTAAAGAGATACGAGGGACCGAAGAATCCTTCGCCCATTCTAAGCCGGGATCGGTGACCAGCGATGCAAGTACATTCTTTAGCAAAAGGACACGAAGGTTCTTCAATGGTGACAAGAGACGGTAAAATTTTGATATCGATGGCAGGGTTGTAGGTTCCAGGGAGTAAAGTCGAAGGGAATCAAGGCTTTGTGACAAGAACGAGGCATTGAAAATTTGAAATGAACACCTTGGAGGGAGACATCTTGTAGATTGGGCATCGGCGCTGCGTTCCAATCTTTGGGAAGTAGTTTGCTCCCCCGCACAGACACTATCTTCAAGGACGACATCGGTAACTCGAAAAGTTTGAGGATTTGATCCACGTCAGCTGCTGTGGAGTGGTAGTCACCGGAATGCTTGAGTGATGTTGCTCTGTTCATTACTCTCATCAACAATGGTATTGCTGCTCTGAGCTTTCCAGGTTTAATGGCAGAAAAATCCATATCAATGCACAACAAAGTATTCAATGGACGGTGGATGAATTCACCGACCCAGGCTGAGGGCAAGATATGGAGAGGAATCTCGTTCTATAAAAGCGGGTAGTGCAAAGCAATATCCCTCCATTGGTGAGAGACCTGTGTGAATTGGATCCAGGATGATGGAGGACGTTCTTTATCCCGGAGTTCCACCATGATTCGTAGCAAAACTTCTGTTGAGAGTCGCATAACCGGGGCGAGAGAATTTCGACGGATGCGGAGCTGTATGGGTTGACTCTCCAGTAGCGCAATTTCTTCATCGATTTTGGCACGAAGCGTGTCAAAGTCTTCAACCTGCATGATTAGTGTGGAAAATAGTAGAGGACAATGATCAAAAGCGAAAGGTAACTGTGACGGTTCCAACTCCGACCGGGCCGTCTTTTGTAACCACCCCTATCCTCTAACACCCTGTCCTATCCTGCTAGCACCAATCGCAATAAAATATTCGACGAAGGGAATGACCAGACAAGTGGATTAGTCTGGGCTCACGATGCGTCAAAACGAGCTTGCTCTTTTCATCCGCCTTCTTGCGGTGTTACTGTTGAATATGGTGGACCCCCCAAAAACCAGATCAATCTATCATTTTCATTCGTCGGTTAACACAAACTGATATCCAGTGTGTAAAATAACAGATCGGTGTTGCAGCTCATGTCAAGAATTGTAAAATAGGTAGACACCACATTCCAGATTTAACGTCCTCTCAATTCCCAATCAATCCAATTAACCGCGTTTCCAATCGCTCGCAATTGCCCTTCCAGCTCCCTCACCTTTTTGGTCTTCTCCACCTCAAGATACCTAAAGGCCACACGCTCCAACGGTCGACCACAGTCACTACGGTGAGCAAGGAACTTCGATAGGGCGTGTTTTCTGATAGGGAAGGCATCGCTATGCTCTATATCAGCCAGATGAACTTCAACTCGAACAGTACGAAGGGCAGGAAAGAAGGCTGCTGCAAAGTCTTGGCAATGCCCGCAAGCAGATAGTCGATCATAAAGAATTCGATCGTTTTCAGGCTGGGCGTCGCGGTTGAAGGTCCGTTGATTGAAGGCCTGGTTGCACCGACAAGTCGGGGTCAAGTCGACTACAGCGCTAAACACTGGGGCAGAGGCCACCAATCTCACAATCGGAGAGGAGAGAAGATTTGTGGGTAGGCTCTCCAATGCGAGGCCTCTGGCGTGGCGGCCCCAGAGGCTGATTTGGAAGTGTTGAAGTTCGCTTAAAGGAAAGTGTCTGAGTATGTCGAGGTATCCCGGTCCAAGAGCAGTCCAGCCGTCGTTTTCGTAAACGCAGAGAATCCGAGCCGTGGGCTGGACGATGACAGGGAGAACGTGAAGGAAAGCGCGGATTTCTAGTGTCCGCGAAGCTGGGCGGTGTATCGACATGCGGGAGAGGTTACCCAGACTAAGAATGGAAGTATTCGACCAGAGTGCCGAATGTGCGCTCCTCTGTAGTGTATCGTCCGTAGGCTCAGTCGAATTAAAGCAAAGTGTCATGTCGAGCCGTATGAGGGATGGGCAGGAGTTGTGAATAAAGAATTGAAGACACTCCTCTGTCCCGCGAAGTTTGAGGTCCAAAAGAGATGGAAATAGAACATAGGGAGGGGAACCAATGGCTGTGGAGGTCAGAGACGATAGTCCTAGGCTCAAAGACTGAAGTTTCGTCAGTGTGGACAATGTACTCATGAATTGATGGTAATCGAACCCAGGGAGCAGATCCTCACTCCTGACGCGCAGACGAAGCGGGGTGAGCGATTGTGAGAAGAGGTCCATGCTCAAGTATGAATGAATCATCGTCAGCAGACGCAACTGGACTTGAGGTTTCCATCCCTTGTACGCCTCCTCAGAGCATTTGTCTATCACCAGATGCGCCAACGCCGGTAAGGACGCATCCACGCCATAGTCCACAGGGAGCTTCTTGCATATCAGCAAACCAATGTTGTCCATTGCCCCAGCCAGAGAAGGTATGGACACTCGCGAGTACTCGTCTTCCAACTCGCAGCTGAGAACAACAGCAAGACGTGCGGTCCGAGAACGGCGAATGAACTCGACGGCCCAGCGGGCTGGCATATCCGGGCAGCGAAGAGAGTTCCACAACGGAGGATGTCCCAGCGCAAGGGCTCGTCAGCGCTGACAAACGTGAGTTACAGCGACCCACTCGAGGTCTTGAGGTTTGGAACGCTCTTTGCACGCAACGATGATGTCTAGGAGGGCGTCCGCAGGGAGGCGCATAATTGGGGGCGAGGGAGTTTCGGATGGCACGGAGTTCGATGATTGAGGCCTCTCGGCGAGCTATTTCCTTGTCAACCAGGCCTTGCGTCAAGCTTGCGGACGTTGTCTCGACAGCCTAGAAAGTCGTTAGAGCTAAAGGGATACAAAGTGACGAGATGATTACCCTGCGTCTGTTGGGCGACATAGGCGGTGGGCCGGTCGATTTCTCACATTGGTCTCTTGAAACACGATTTTCTTAGATCACTTGATACAGAATCTGGGATTCCTTTCTGTCTGTTTCTTGATCTTGGCCCAAGGGGCATTATAAGATTCCCCAGCGCTATTCAGACAGGCGTTAATTGAGATCCAAAAATCTTGCTGTTAGATTCTCCAAGCCAATTTCCAAAGTAGACTATGCAGCAGCCCACTCGATCAAGCCGGCCAAGGGTATACGAGGGTCTAGAGGACACAATCGAGCATGTAAACCGGATGAGCCTGAGACGAAGTTGGGATACGGGAGCAGTGTACTCCCGTTCCAAGGGATTCACGTCTGACCAGTTTTTTTCATTCATCAAGACATTTCGGGTATTATTTCAACACATTTAGATATCTACAGATCAGAAACGATGAGTGAAGCTCATCTCCCCGATCCTCCTAACCTCCTCTTCGGACAATCCCAGTCCTAAAGGACTCGGTGCGAGCAAGAGAGCATACTCCGCGGTGAGATTCGTACGGAATGGTAGGGTATCATCGGTCTATTTTAGGAATGTGCGAGATGGGGGAAGGAAAACCTATAGTGTTATTGCGACGAGGGAATGAGAGAGGGACACGCACGCAGATAGCGATAGGGTGGTTGCGTTTGAGGTAGTGGCGGATGTGGTGGGCATCGAGCGAAGTGGCGGTTTTGCACCTAGAACGAAAATATGAGGGAGGGTGCCAATTAGAAACTGTGAAGCGGTAGACTTACAAAATGTTGGAGCTCAAGCAGATTTCGATGCAAGTCCCAGCTTGAATGACCTGCTCGATTTGCTCGTCGTTCAAGAACGTAGCGTGTCCCAATCTACCCGGCTTGAACGAAAGCAGCTTTGACGTTTCCTCTGCCGTATTTTGCGTAGTCTATCCAAGTCAAAACGAAAAAAGTCGCAAGGGAGGAAGCAAAAAGGATATCATCCCCAACTTCAAATACCTGCTCATCACGAGATCACAACACACCACTCACCTCCGCAATATGGAGCGTAACACCCAACCCAGCCTCTCTCGCTCTCTCAAAGAACACCTCAAAGTCCGCCACATCTCCAGCAAGCGGATCCCCGCACAGATCAATCCCAACCACGGGCTGTCCCTCGCTTTTCAACTTGACAGCCACATCGACGCAATCCCGCATCTCCGCCTGGGTCATCTTCCTATCCATGCTGACGATGAACCCGATCTTGCCCTTGGGGTAACGCGCGATCTCTGCCAAGACGGTGCGGACGTACAGCTCCCTGTCCATGCCCGGCGTGTGTTTTGCGGTCGATCGCAATTCGAGGTAGTCGCACTGCACGTCGACATGGGCAGCCGCTCCATCGATCGTCTCCTTGTCGTCTCCAGGAGCCCTCCCGAGGAAGGACTCCAAAACCGCCCTGGTGGCGATCGCGAGACCGTCTGGAGTGGAGGTGAGCGCGGTCACGGACGGGAACAAGCCAAAGAAGTCGTGGATCTCGTTCAGCTCTACTCCGTTCACCAGTTTTTGGATCCCGGAGTGGATGGCGTCACCGGAAAGCGGGACGGAGGTGTATGCTGTGTGCTCTCGTGCGAGTTGTTGGAGAACAGAGATTGGGATGCAGCCGTTGAGGTGGGCGTGGAGCTCGGCTTTCGGGATGGACTTGATGAAGGCGATTTGGGAGGGTGTGAGAGCGGCTAGGGCTTCAGCGGCTGGTCCGGCGATTGGCATTGTGCGAGGTAGATTGGCAGTAAAGACTGTAGCAGAGGGAGAAGGACGATTTGAGATGGGGAAGAGCAGAAAACTCTGGGTTTTGATGGTTTGAATCGAGTCAGAGATTGGTCGCCTCGAAGGAGGTAATACCGACCCTCAGGCGGAGCGGTGCCGATGAGCGGCACGGTGGGCCTATTAGCTTTCCCCATCTAATTGTAGCTACTTGCGTCCTACAGCTATGAGCTCGAAAGCCGCCACCATCCTTCAGAGTCTGAAAGTGACCATGTTGCTATTTAGCTCTCAGACCACTTCAAACCCTTCCGATCACGACATCGTGGTACCAGACTTTCGAATTGCTCGTGCACAAAACATGATGCGCATTCAAACCACCCAGCCTCAGCTGACCCCCTAATAATCACGACGTGATCGCACCTCATCTCTGCAGACCACGTATCAAAGCGCTTCAGATTAAAGAAGCACCCATTCCATGTCAATCAAACCCCAGTCCATGGCCAATCCAGTCATTTGACACGGTCATCAACGCCTCCCTTCCTCCCCCACGATTGCAACTATGGTGCTCCCCAACGATGTGATGTGCACAGCATGAGCCCAAGCTGAGATCACCAACAACTCATTTGAACATCAAGGCGACACAGAAATCGATTTCACACAACGCGATCGCTTCAGATATCCCAGAACGACCAGCTGAAAGGGGATCCGGGGACATTGAGGTAGATAGATGTGCTTGTAGATACCGTGGCGAGCGTTGCCGGTCCTGTACTGGTGCCGTACCGCGAGGGAAAGTTTATCTCCAAGCGGGCTAGTGCCGCTCCTGCTATAGACAATAGCGCGTTGCGTTTCCCCCCACACGCGCATGTGTACGTGTACAGAGCTACTGATCATCTATCCACCTTGACAATGGCACGCTGCACCCTGGAAGGGTACCGTATAGGGGCACTTGGGCACAAAGACACAAAGTCGGACCACTCACGGAACCGCGGCGGACCGTTCGTCCAGCTCAAGCAAGCATCTCCCAGCGTGACCCAAAGTCTACTTGAAAGCACACAATTCAGTGCCATCGAGTCCCAATCACCCGAATCGCCCCACTCTCTTTCTCTCCCCAACGATCAAATTCAAGAAGGGACCCATACCCATATGATAGGTAGCCTCCAACGAATCATACTACACCGCACATGACACCCCACCCGGCTCTCGCCCCTCGTGGCCAGTCCCTAGCAGTCCCTGAACAAATGCGATGTGAAAAAAAAAAAAACGCACATCACCACGACCAGCAAGCCCGAAGCATCGCAAAACCGCACCTGCATTTTGACGTACACCCTCGAGAGAGATAAGTCAATAGGTAATACCCTTACCTTACCCGTCACGGTGCAAAGCGCGATAACGCTATCGACTCTCCCAGCTCGCGATTGCCCGTCTCCGGTGTTGCAAGGCTCCGAACTCGCGATCAACAAAATCGAAAACTTGGCTCTTTTTGAACCCTGTTTTCACGATTATAGTATATCATATGCAGTACATATATCAGGACCAACACGCTCGAAACGTCCTTATCCCCATCCGATAAATGAAATGATTTGCCCAATCCCACGTTTGGCCTGATTTTCAAACCAAGCCATTTTTGAAATTTGCTCACAAGATTAGGCAATCGCAAAATGCGGGGAAATTTAGGGGCCAGCTGTACAGCCACAACTTGCCGAGCCCAACACGCGAGCGCGTGCAAATCTGAGATTGGCCGTTTTGTTATCGATTCATGATGTCAATCTAATCTCAAAAGCCTGATCTCATCAACTCTGCAACTCTCAGCACTCTAAAACACTGATTTCGGTGAACACTCTCGCAAGGTTTTCTCTCTTCAAATGAAACGATGGCTGAGACACGGATGAGATAGTACAACCTTTAATCGACGGTAAAGTGCTTCGCGCAAGACAGCGTCTTGACAAAGTGGGGGAAAGGATTAAAGGGCGAAAAGGAGAGTACAAAAGAGCATAGGGTAAAGAAAACGCCACACAACTCATGTCACAAAATCAGAAAGCCCAATGATGACGTCGACAAGGAAAGCCAGGTAGTAGTGAAATGCGTCAAGAACCGCAGGAGAGTCAGTTGATCTTCAGCAGCTCGACCTCGAAATGCAGCGTCGAGTTTGGGGGTATCACCGGTGGGAATCCGCGAGCGCCGTATGCCTGAGGGCGGGTGGTGTCAAAGGCGATGGGTGGCTGATGTCGCTGATGCGGTACTCACATAGTCCGGAGTCGCGGTCAGAATGGCCTTTTGACCGAGCGAGAGCTGTGGAACGCCTGATGACGACCAGAGTCGTCTGAACACACGAGTGCACGGCGGGGGCGCGGGAGACTTACCCTCATCCCACCCCTTGATCACCTTTCCGACGCCAATCTCGGTTTCGAATGGGATCCCTCTGGCGCATAGCGGTTGGAAATGACCATCACCGGGGCGAGCGAGGAGGTAGGTACTCACCGATCGTGACTCGAGTCGAACTTTTTGCCATCGGGGAGCGTGCCGGTGTAGTGGATCGTGACCTTGTCTGCGGGTCGCGTTGTCATCAGATAAGACGCGATGGGGGTGGGTGGTGGACGGGGCACGTACCGCCTTTCTTGGGGAAGTTGATGCCGTCTCCAGGAGAAATGGTCTCGATTGTGACACCCTGCAAAGGGGCTACTGTGAGCGAACTAGGCACAGGACGGTGGCGCTGTGGACGGAGACAGACCATGAGTACTGATGACTATCGAAGTGGAGGGGAGTGGCTGAAATAAGTAGCTGTGGCGGGCTACTTATAACGGGTCGGAGAGAGGCGGAGTGCGGATCTTGATCCGAGAGATCTGGTCCCCCGGGCTCTGAGAAAGTCTTCGATCTCTGGCCCGGCTGTGCGCGCACTCTGCTGAGCGACTGACATATCGAGAATCCAACGCTCTTATCGTTATCGATGGCCGCGTGATTACGACAACACTCTCTTGCATCCGTCTTTCCTCTGCTCCGCCATCTGTGGGCGAGGCTGTGGGCAGTGCGGAGTGGGAACTCGGGCACGACAGAACGGACAGCAAGACGCAGGGCGTGCAGGAACTCTCCAATGTTATCCCGCTTCCCACGGCATTTAGCCACAGAATAGACTATCGCGGCGCATCTGCGATCTGTATATCCGCAACACGTTACAGAAGCACGCCAGCACGGCAAACAATAGATCAAGAAGCACGACGAGCGATTGCGTGCTGCCCAAGAGCCCGGGTTGCTCAGCGAAAGGAATCGCCTCAGGACGCGTCTTGACGCGTCAAGTTGCCGGCAGAGAAAGCAGCCACCCAGCTCGACGAGTGTGCAGCCCCCAGCGAGCGAAATGGCACTCAACATTCTACAGCCGGGAAAACTACGCTCGGTATCTATTGCCTCGAGCAGCGAGATAAGGCTGGGGACAGCGAATCCCCCTCTGAAGAGTCACAGGCTGTTCGCTGGGCCAACGTGACCTGATTGTGCTGCCTCGAGGCCAGGGAATGCGACAGACAGTGTTGAAGCCCTGTGAGTCAAGGGAAAGACCTATCTCTCGGGTTTATTCGGGTCACCCTCGAAACAGCTCGAGTGAATAGGAGGGAGGACAGCCGTCGCTGTCAGTGCTTAGGTGAAGTAGCGGGAAGGGAGGTCCACCAGAATACACAGCCAGTCAGATAACGAGTCGCAGTTCGCATTTTGCCTTTTCTTTCGCTGAGCCACTCCCGATGACGTCGACCAAGATAGTGAGTGAGTGGCCACTAGCTGTGTCGCTGGTGTGCCAGTTGGAGCCCAGGCTTCAATCGCTGCCATCCTATCTGTCGTGCTGAGATCGTGGTATTTCAAGGGCTTCCTGGAGGCAATTGTGGGGTGAAACAGAGCAGGAGAGCAGCCCAAAAGCGTTGTTGTGGACACTTGTGTTACTGTACAGTTAATTTATTCGGTTATCGGCACGTGGCTCTAATCGGCCAACACCGAACTCGGCTGAACGCCGCTGCAGCTTGAAAAGCTGAGGAGGCAGGTGAGAGCCAGTTTCTCCGGGAAAACGAGTTCACGGCATTCGCGGCTGGGTTTTCAACCCGAGCAAAAAATCTGAGTGGCTCGACGGGCCGGCCATCAATCAGATTCCCACGGTGGCGATTGCCTAGCGAGCGTCGAAATGCCAGCGCAAACCTGCCTTGACATGAACCCAACCTACCCTTGCTAGTTCCCCGGCGCGCCCTCTCGTATCTACACGAGCCACTGCCTACCTGAATTACCCAAACAATCACACTACCCACGCCGGCAAAGTACAGCCCGCTCGACTAGCTCTACGCTCACGCGGAATATATATTACAACATACATCCAAAAACGGAATTGCGTATTCCAAGGAACAGAGTGTGGAAATGACAGCGGAGGATATAACTGAATTACGGAATAGAAGGGCGGGGCAGGAGGATGGGTATTATCAACACTGGACGGAAGTGAGTTGCCTTGCTTCTTCGAGCATCCATCGGAGCCTTGTGCATACGCTAATTCACGCTTCTTGATCCCAGGCTCTGGATACCCGTGCAGAACCACGATCCCGACTTGGCCTGCCAAGGCCTTATATCAGGGCTTTCTTTGCGCTCTTGGGCGTCGTGACTGTGGTCTTGCTCATCAGGGTGCGTGCTTGCCAGCGCGATGTGATATGTGATTATTAACACAGGGCTGCCTAGAACTATGATGTAATACAAAGCACGTTACCCGACGAGCTTCACGCAGTTTTTAGTGGTGAAGCGGAAGCGGGGCAGAGCCATATTCATCTAGAAGCGGACGAGGCGAAGCGGAGTGCGGTTGTGGCGGCCTTCAAGGTGCGTTTGGCGTACCGCTGCCCGTGTGCTGTTGGTTGATTGATCTCGTAGCACGCTTGGCTAGCTTATGGTACGTTCGCAGTCGCGGTCCTGTTATTGGAGCTCACGCGACCGCGTAGAACACAATGCTATGGGCTCGGACGAATACCATCCCATCTCTAAACGAGGGACTAATCTCACAACAGCCGGAGGAATCGGATATACCGTTATAGACGCTTTGGATACCATGCAAATTATGGGCCTCAAGGCCGAATATTCACGAGCGAGATATTGGGTGAAGCACAAACTCTCATTTGATCGGGATGGAAATTACAACACATTCGAGGTAAGCAATGCGACAATAACCCATTATATGCGCGATCCAATGAGCGCATCCATTAGACGACGATCCGCGTCCTAGGAGGTCTGCTATCCGCATACCACCTCTCCAACAAAGACCAACTATACCTCGACAAGGCAGTAGACCTGGCCGAGCGCCTCATACCAGCCTTTGACACCAAATCAGGACTACCCCTCTCCTCTGTCAGTCTGGGCCTCAAGCAGGGACTCGACATGGGAGCGGTCAGCACGGCCGAGGCGGCTACGCTCCAGCTCGAGCTGAAGTACCTCAGCTTCTTGACCGGCAGACCCGAGTTTTGGGAAAAGTCGGAAAAGGTAAGATGGCGCTCTGTTGTGTGGGCTGTGTGTGTTTTGGATGCGTGGTGCTGAGAGGTGTGAATAGGTGTATGAGATTATCAAGAAGGCGAAGAGTCGGCATGGCGTTGTGCCGATATATATGAAGTACGTGGATGTTTCCGTGCTTTGTGTGTGTGGGTCAGGTGCTTATGGGATGTGCAAGTGCTCAGACGGGCAAGTTTACGTCTTCTGAAATTCGGCTTGGGTCAAGAGGCGATTCGTACTATGAATACCTATTGTGAGCGTCGAATCATACATCTGTCAGTAACGCGTGCTTACTATTCTGCAGGAAGCAACATGTTCAGACTGTAGGCATTCCGAATTGATTGTGTCCTTGATCGACTCACTGTATGTCGTAGAACTACACCGAGACGGTCTACTTCGAGGTCAGTTCCTTCATTCTTGTGTCGTAAATGCATTGACAACTCGGAATAGATGTACAAAAATGCCATGAAGTCCATCCACGACCTCTTACTCCGCAAAGGCGTCAGCCGGCAACACACGCTCACCATCGAGCTCCTCCCAGAGCGATACTCCGAGGACGAGAAAGAGTGCGCGCTCCATCCATCCACACAACTCCCGTTTCCTTTGCCTAATTCCATGTATACGCAGGGTACAACAACGGATCTACGCAAAACAAGACCACCTCGTCTGCTTTTTGGGTGGATCGCTAATGCTCGGTGCAACGACCGTCCACGCCACGACTCGTCCAGTATCTGTACCCCCGCGGCCGGGTGAGTTGACGCCGCTCGGGGAGAGGGACTGGAAGACGGGGGTGGAGATTATCGAGACGTGTATGCACACGCATGAGACCGCAACGTGAGTGATGACAAGGGGTTTCTTTTGTCTTGGTGCGATTGTGGTGGTGGTTGACTGATGGACGGGGTACACCCCCTTTTTTGTTTTTATTTTTGTTTTTTTTGGGGGGTTGGGATTGTCCTTGTAGGGGGTTGTCGCCGGAGATTGTGCATTGGTATACTGAGGAGGATGGGTTGGAGCGTGCGCCTGGGAGGGATTGGTATATCAAGGGTGGAAGGTGAGAAGTATGGTCGTTTGGAATTATGCGTGTGCTGACTGCTCGTGCGCCAGTTCGTTCATGCCATCTTATGATGCTCGGTATATCCTCCGGTAAGTATCCTTCCACCCACACGCTTCATATTATTGCACCTTGACTGTACACCTGGCAGACCGGAAACAGTAGAATCGCTGTTCATAGCCTACCGATTGACCGGAGACCAAAAGTACCGCGACTACGGGTGGAGAATATTCAACTCGATTGAAAAGTACTGCAAGCTGGCTAATGGCGGATACGCGAGCTTCTTGAATGTGGATGATGTGAGGGGCGCGAAGGATGACAAGATGGAGACGTTCTTCTTGGTGCGTGCAGATTGCCCGAGGTTGTGTTCTTGATTGGCTGGCTGATGGTGTGATTGTGGTGTGTAGAGTGAGACGCTCAAGTACTTTTATTTGCTATTTTCGGACGAGACGGTAATACCATTAGACAGTGAGTCTTGACCGCTTTGTTAATTAAAAGGCTTGTTTGGACTAACGTGAACTCGAAATAGAATACGTATTCAACACTGAGGTAATCCACCGCTCACTCGTCGTCTATTTGATTCTCACCAACCGATTCACAACCTACAACCACGCTTCCTTTTCAGGCTCATCCACTTCCCATTTTCAACCCGCATCTTCCAACTGGATTCTCATGATTATCGCATCATGCACGCATCTTTGCAACAACAAAAGTCAAAGGTCGTCACTTTTGTTGCGTTTGGCCTAGGATTTAGCTTTCGGACTAGTGTATCAAGGTAGTTTCGTCAATGTGTCGATGTTGGCGTGTGCATCTGCATTTCGTGTGTTTTGGTAATCTCAAGTTGCAATTTCTGAGTGTGTTCGTGCGTTTGTCGTGCATTTATATTGGAGGCAGGGTGTCTATCCTTGCACCGGTACCCCCAGCAGCTATAGCTTCGATCCTCCGCTCTTGGTTTTCGCAATCTCCTGAGCTGATGATGTGCACCGGCACTGAGAACGTGACGAGCAATTCAGTCGCACCGTTACGCCACAAATAGTGCCTAAGCAGCAAATGTGACCGCTTGGTCTTGGTGCTAGTCCCGTGAGCATCGCGGTGTAAACCCGGACCTACATAGTCACAGCAATGGTAGCAGCCCTATTGGCTTTCGATGCGTTTACTGAACGATATCGTTCCCAATGCAAGCTACCTCGCTCTGCGCCACTGCCACCCATGACTGCCCCCAAACCACTGGCAACGCATGCCCTTGAGCAAGATCGTGTAATCTTGGGGAAGTCTGATCTGGATTGTACAGTTGAAGCATTTGCGTAGCTCAGCGCGGACGACGGAGGGAGCGTCATAAAATGAAGGCATTTTTTCTTGGTATGTCCAGATTGATTGAATCGCGTTCTGAAGCGAGACTGACGGCGTTTACGGTGGTATAGAGTGAGATGCCTGAGGCATCCTATTTACTATTTTGAGATGAGGCGGTGAATGGGTTTCCGCAGAACAGAATATGTGTAGGTAATTCTCCGCTCACTGCTCGGTTCTTGCTGACTCGCCGCGTTCCCCTCTTAGGCTCATCCACTTCTCATTATCAACCCACTTCTCCCAATGGGATTTTTGTCAATTTATCATCATAGCAACAAAGATCGAAGGCTTTCACTTTGATGTGCTGCTAACTTTCTGACTAGGATCTTCTCGTGGTCAATTTGCCGATATCGGCGCTAGGATCTGCATTTCATATGTTCGTCAATTTGTCAACGGTGAGGGTACCAACTATCACGCCGCTAATTCTCACCATGTGCATTTTCTGAATCCGTCAATTAATCGATAGCCCTTGATACTCAAAAGTATCTCTGGGGAGGGCTTTGAAAAATGCCCATAGTGTCTGGGGTTGCAACCAACTTATCATGACTCACTGGTGGTCTGGATCTGGTCTTCTGTCCTCAGGATTCGCAATTTATTGCTGGAAATTCAGCCATTTGACAAGGATTGATGACATATAATTCCCCGACCACGGGTCAGTCATTTCCGGAACACCTATGACGAGTGACCTCAAAGTGGTCTAGTCTCAACCAGACCCACCTGCATAAGCTAACCCGCTAGGCTGGTAAAACTTGCATTGTGCTTTCATCGTGACCTTCTGGAAATTAGTGCCAGCCGAACAGAAGTCAATCCATAGGTACGCGTGTGCCTCTCGGGCTGAATAAGCACCCTTCCAAGATTCAAAACCAGCCCATCCGCAAGAATCTCTCTCTATCTCCCTCGTTCAACAAGTCCACGGTTAGTCGCATCGTGCTCGAATCCACTACTGCTGATATTTCTACCCAGGACAGCCGAAATAATGATCGCTGAGTTGACGCAGGCCATGATTGACGAGGTCATAGCTCGGATGGAGGCTCAAATCGTCGAACGCCGTGTCTACAGAAACTACCTCTCTCCAGTTATGCGCTTGCCTGCGGAGGTATTCATGCGCGTCGTCATCGAGTATCGGGACAGCCTATTTTCCGTGAAACGGTGGCTGAAATTAACTCATGTTTGCGACCATTGGCGCACCATTGCGCTGGAATACCCGTTGTTGTGGACTTCAATTAGATGCCCCACAATGCCGGCACAGTGTGCTGTCGAGTTCCTTCATCGTTCATGCGCCTCTCCTCTTGAGATCGTCTTTGAATCCTCTTTGAAGTTCAGCTATTCCCAAACCTTTATGCCACATCTCCCAGGTTCGATAAGTCGCATTTAGCAAGCTGAGTTTCTGCCAGGAGCTGCCTATCAATCTGGCCATCAACTCGATGCCCGCATTACGAGAGCCGGAGATAGTCCACTGTTCCAGCGAATTGTATAGGCAATGGAAGCCAAAAGTTCGCTTGTATTCTCTGGCGATCTATGGTTCATATCTCAACACGAACCTTCTCTTTAAATCGCTCACTTCACTCCACCTCTGTCAATTCAGAGGACCTGCCTTCTGGTTTCGACTACAATGACCGTATAAACACATTATCCGCACTGACAAAACTTGTTCACCTACAACTCGGGCTATCGATCTCGACTTTGGCTTTCACGGCAGGCCCAAGCTCCATTGTTCCTTCTTCTCATCTTTCATTCCCATCTCTTGCAAGCCTGGAAATCCTTGGGACGGAGAAAGAGTGCCTCTCATTTGTCATTGATATGAGTTGCCCTTCTCTCAAGCAGTTCAAAATGAGAACCTCCGCTGAATCAACTGCATCTGCAGACACATCATTAAGGAGCAGGGCACTAGCAAAACTCTGGTCGAGCACTTTCATTCGCAATCAAGGTAGCCTCACTCATATCTCCATCCTTCGCTATGCGTCAGACATCGATCTTCATTTGAATCCTACTCACCGTAATGATAAGCCTGCAATAAGTATTCTAAAATCAAGAACTAACGATAGCCGAGCTGCTCTTACACCATATCTTGAACTCCCTTTCGACAAGATGGTACATCTCGAACTCTGTACCGTGCTGGACAATTTTTTCACAAAAGATGATCTATTCAGCTGCCTACCCCCGAGACTCGTCTCGTCCCCAGTTGCAGAAGTGACGATTGGGCCTGCGGACTTTAGGGCTTTACTTGGATCCATTCCAAATTGTCAATGCAATCAGTCCTTTATGGAAAGGCGCTTCAACCGGGGCTCTAGTCAATCTCAAAAACCCCGCAGATCTGATCCACTGCGAGCTTGCCCGTCTTGCCAAGAATTTGCCGCATCCTTCTTTCCTGCGCTTCGTACCGTGCTGGTTCGTCTCCTTGAATGGAGCCTGCAGGACAATGCATGCATCAGTCAACAGGCGTTACGGAAGTTTCTTGCTCACCGCAGTGACTGTGATCGACCTTTGGAGAGTATTACTCTCAAGTACGAAGGAATTGAGCACGGAGAATGGGAATCCTTGCCGAAACAGATGCAATCAATTGGGGATATCGTTACTTGTTCCGATGAGTCTTATGATTTGAGGAACTTCCGGACGGTTACGATTACAACCTAATACTTTGTCTTCCTTTTTTTGCGTTGCGCCTCTACTTGTTGTAAGGTCTTCGCCGTCACCACCTCTACCGCTCAATATATTTAGTGTTCGGTTCGGTTAAAACACAAATCCGGGTTTTGCCTGTACAAAACCCGGATTTGTATTTGTATGTATTTATCATAAGCTTCTGAATTTTTGTTACCGCCGTCGTCGACGAGCTGTATGTGGGCAATACGGCAACGATGACTACTCCAAGAAGCCAACCAGTTACTTTCTACACGCAAACACCTTATGTCTTGCCCTCCCAAAAGTACATGATACCTGCGACATGGCGTCGATATCAATTGTCACAACTAATTAACAAGGCCTTGTCTCTTGCTAATCCCGTCCCATTCGACTTCGTGATCCGGGGCGAAATTTTGCGAACGAGTCTTGAGGAGTGGTGCTCAGAGCATGGGGTTGGCGAAGTATGTGACTGTTACCTCTGAGGCTCTTCCGCTCACGGGCCGATTGCAATTAGGAAGAGACCCTGGAGCTCGAATATTTCGAGTCGGTTATGCCACCTGAAAAGATGACAGAAATTCCTCATGAAGATTGGGTATCGAGTGTGACAGGATCACTAAGGAAGTAAGTCTTATCTGCTCCGGGAACGATGTCCGTCTGAAGTTGTGCCTGCTTATAGTCACTTCCTGACGGCTTCATATGACGGACATCTCCGTGTATTCGATTATTCCAAAAACCTTGTCACATCAAGCTCAATACACGACGCACCTATAACGTTTGCTACTGTCGTTCCTCAATCGTCCAACGATGAACACATTCTCGTTGCTACTGCATCCCATGACCTGACTGCTCGCCTTGCTCGTCTTGACCTGGACGACTCGACCCCAAAAAATCAACGCTTTAAGACACTCGCTTCCTTACAGCTTCATACAAGTCCAGTGTCATCCGTTGTCTCTAACCCCTCTGGGACTCGCCTCCTAACCTCTTCCTGGGATATGCTAATTGGCCTATGGGATACATCTATACCCTCCACCGACGAAGTCGAACAACCTGATACAACCGTGGGGGAGAGAAGAAAGCGACGCAAAGTCGACGGGGACAAGAGTTCGGACAAACCCAAGTCGAAAGCACCACTTTCGGTCTTCAAATCACATATTGCTCGGGTCTCAAAGGTGTCTTTCTGTGATAGTAATTCTAGCCTAGAGGGTGGGGATGGTAAAAAGGCAGTTAGTTGTGGATTTGATTCAACGATACGGACTTGGGACATTGAGAGCGGGGTATGCCTCCATACTTTGGTACGGAACCTCTCATTCTCTCGCCCCCTCAACTGAGCTAAACCTGCTTTAAAGAGTGCCTCAGAAAAGCCCTTCCTAGACTTAGCTCTACCATCTCATCCATCTGCAAACACCAACGCCGTGCTGGCCACTTCCACGGATCGCACACTATCATTATTCGATCTCCAGTCATCATCTACAAAGACCTTGGCTTCTTTCCTCCATCCTTCCACTCCGTCATGTGTCAGCACGAACCCAAAATCAATACATCAGGTCGTAACAGGGGCTTACGATGGCATTGTTCGTGTCTGGGATCTTAGGAGTACGAAGAGTTCAGTTTCGAGTATGAAGGTATGGACTGGACAAGGAGCTGGTGATGTGAAAAAGGTTCTTAGTGTTGAGTGGAGAAATGGGGTCGTCGCTGTTGGAGGTGAGGGCGGATTTGAGGTTTGGAAGTTGAAAGAGGAGCGTGAATCATAATGCTACGGGCTTCGTGCATTCGAGCGGAGGCATGATGAGAGGCATTACCCTGCGATCCAAAAGAATATATAATCTGCATTATCATCGCAGAGATTGTAGTTGTATCATTAGGAGTCTTGGTGTGCATGGTCTCTTCTGTGTTCCTGTGATAAGCTACCCAGCGATCGGATAACAACATACCTCGACCGGAAGACTTGAATCGTTTCAATATGCTGAGGTCCTGAAGGCGATTCTACGCATTTTGCTTAAGCAAAGGGGTATCCAGACTCCATATGCAAACGCCCGTCTCAGTAACTTTGTATCATGACTTATCTTCAAGCACAATGGAGCTATTGAAAAAGTCTTTGGATAGTGTTGTCAGGAGAAGTTTGCCATAGCAAGCGTCTACTGATTCCTTTCAATATAGGGTGAGGAAAAAAAGTAATTGAATTGATAATTCCGGACCAAATCACAAAAGACTCCGCAAAGAAAAAAAAGAGAATACAAAAACCAAGGTTTTAAGAGAAAGAAACATGAAACCGGGCCAGAACCAGAACCAAAACCAGAACCAAAACCTATCCAATTTTTTTGGGTTAATTTTTTTTATCCTTTTTTTTGCCTTCGAGTTTTCTCCTTTTTTTGGTGGCCTTGAGACCATTTCATCGGGAGACGGAAATGAACTAGAGGAAAATAAAAGAAAGGCTGAACCGAAACCGAAACCGAAACCATTCTTGTGCATGCATTGTCCGATATTCTTGTCTTGCTATAGTCTTCTTCTGCTAGTTGATGCGAGGGTCGCTGATCTTGTTCTTGTCGAATAAGTGGGAGGGGGTACTTGAGGCTTGTTCTCGGACTTGTCGCGGGTAGATGTGCGTATACTTGGCCCTTGATTGTCAGAAGTTCGCGAAGAAATTCCGCTTGAACGGGGTGCTCGTTCCCGTTCGGTGGGAGAGAGTGATCTACTGCTTCGATTGACTGCAGTTGCAATTCTTGTGAATGGGCGCCGAGGTGGAGAAGCCAATTTGGGCGAAGTCTTGGTCTGTGTGCTGGGCAGTGCTTCCTTAGAGCGTCTCTTGAATTCAAGTCTTGGAATTGGAATACGCGGTATCGCCGAAAGAGATTCTGTTGACGAGGACTCTCGATTGGCCAATAAAGACTCCGTCCTTGTGTTGGCTGGGCGTAATCCAATAGATGTAGACAGAGGCTCCTTGCGGGAACGAGAACGGGATTTGTGCTTTGACTTTCTTGGTGAGGATTCCTCTTGACTAGACCACCCTCCGTGTAATAAGGACTCATCCAAAGGACGTTCTACAATTCCACCAACTTCCGCTGGAGTCCCGGGTGTAATTTGGATAACTGGAGCCCTTGCGACTGGCACATTCAACTTGTCTTTGCTCAAGTAGGAACCAACTGTCGGTTTGACATTGACTGGGGTGGAAGGGGATTCCGATCTTGCGTTCTCCATTCGCATGCTTCTCCATTTCTCAAGAGTCTCTGCGGAGAGGAGCTCTTCCAATTGCCTGGTTGTCTCAGTCGAGAGCCTAAACTCCGATAGCTTTCTCTTGGGCGATCTTGGGGATCTAGGCGGACTCCTAACCTTCGTTTTTGGCGATTGCTGGACCCTCACCTCGGGTAACGAGTCCTCTTCCAATTTCATGCGATACTCCTTGGACAAAATCTTCTTGTCAATGGGTGTTCCAGTCTTTGGATAGGATCGGGGCCTCTTGGGTGTGTCACAGTTGGATACAAGCTTGATACCTCCCTTGCCAGATGAGTCCACGTGAACCGTCTTGAGAGGCCGTAACTCCTTCAACCAGTCTATATTTTCTTTCTCTGAAAAATCGAGCCTGGGTTTATTAGTCACTGTATGACCCTTTCCTGGAGGTGTTGGACGATGGTCCAGTGATCCGAAGCGCCCAGTGGGAAGGGGGAAGGAATCCTCGCTATCGCAAACCTGATCTACGGAATCAACCTCAACTGATTGGCGGATGTTGGGTGACTCTTTTGATAAGGTATCGCGAACATGGATAGAGGATGAAGCCAATGTCGGGGGAATAGGACGTTCTCGACTGGATAAAGTTGGCTCGTCCAAATTGTGGGAGTTGGCATGGTCGATTTCTTTGGTCTTCCTCTTTTCCTTGGGGCTGTTGATGCTAGATTTCTTATCTTCGGGTCGCTCGATCTCGCTTAGGGCTACATCAAATAACCTTCTGGCTTTCTCTTGATATGATTGCTGGCGAATTGTGGGTAATTTCTTTGGAGCTATAACCTCATCTTCCTTGTCCGTTGACATCCCATATTCCTTCAACTCCAGACCGAGGTTAATATTCATAATGGATCCGGGGTCCTGCACCTTTTTCTCCAAGCTTTTGGTCACATCTTCAAGATCAAAGCTCTCGTCCATCTCCGTGGGCAAGATGGTAGGAAGTCTTGGAGTATCCTTGGGTTGATAGACTTGCAACTCGAGTGACAAATTGGGGTTGGACTCCGTAGACCAATTGGGATCCGAGACCTTTGGCCGTGACGCTACCTCGGGTTCTGCGGCTTTAATGCAGAGGGGCAGGACTTTGGCTGCCGGAGAACCAAGGTCGAGTTTTTCTTCATTTCCCAACCTCTCCTGATTCCGAATTTGTGCCCAGTCGACAACTCCTCGCGGACGTCTTGCTGAAAGCACTAAAGCGCGTTCCTGATTGACTGATGCATCCGCATTTACAGACATCGACCAAAATGAGGGGTCGCCTCTCTCCTGAGGTAAAGGGCCATCGTGAGAATTCAAATCGTTGAGTGCTTGAAGGTTGGCGGCAGACAACTTGGCATTCTCATCATCGACTCCCTTCCCACTACGTCTCCTTCGAGCATATTTATTTATAGTCCAAGCAACCGGCTTTGATGGGTGATCAGCTTGCTCCTCATAGTTCGTTTCGAGCTTTAAGCCTAGTCCGCGGTCGAGCTTCGAGCGCTGCAGTCGCTCCAACTCCCCCAACGAAGTTTGGCTTTCAGCGTCGGACGAATCAGAGTCGCTTTCTTCGCTGCCAGATGCCAGTGGAGACTCCGTGAACGAAAGTTCTGAGTCCGAAAGTCTCGGGATGGGAACGGGAGAAGGTGCGAGGCTGGACCTTACATCAGGAGAGGGGGGTGGTCGCGCGAACACAACTGGTTTGGGCGCCCAAATGCGAGGTGATGTGATTGGAGTTTGAGACGGGAGCTGATAGTCGCTCATTTGACCTGATTCACTTTGGAGTTGGGAAAAAATATCCGAATTCATTGAAGGGAGATCGGGGATCCCTTCTCCAAGTAAGTTGCGATCAATTTCCATCCGCATGAGATCTGATAGTGATTGGGTCTGCTCTTTAGTAACAGTGAGCGAGGTGCTAGGAGCTTGGGCGTCGGGTTCATCTGCATCGCCATGAACGTGAATAATCATCGATACTGAAGCAGCGGGAGCGTACCTTGTCCACTTGTGTTAGCTGGGGTTGAGGTCGGGCGACTCGCCCCGATAATACCATCACCTTGAGTCTCTGTCCTATCTGGAGTGTTGACTGGCACCTGATATGGGTAATTGTACTCTTCAACTCCATTCCTTCCACCAGTAGTGATACATTCTTGTACCTGTTCTAAGGCATCAACTTCAGAAGGAGTTGACCGCCGCGTACTTTCGTGCAGACGTTTCAAGAGCAGCTGCAAGTGTACCCCTCGACCAGGCTCACGAACAGGTATTGATTGACTTCGTTGATTGTTCTTTCCCAAGCCAAGGGGTTCCTTCAGTTGAAAGGCGTTGCGAGTCGGTATGTCGATGATAATAGGAGATATTTCAGTGGACAACGACCTGGGGGACTGAAGGTGATTATGCTAAACGGGGTGAAATTGGGATCAGTAAAGAAACGGAAGCACAATGGTGGTACAAGAAGTACATACGTTCGACACTTTCGGCCTTGCTTTCTTCTCATCTCCTCTGCGAGGTCCAATAGGCTCTTGCTGAAGCGGTTCGAACCATTGTGAGAGGCCCATAGGGGAAGATTCTTCCCGTATGGTGCTCTCCCTGGGATGAGTGAATAAATTAATTGCAGGACCTAAATGGTCTTGCTCGTTGTAGTCAGTTTGTTCTTGATCATTGGTTGTCCTACGGACAGGTGTGGAGGGTCGTGATTCTATAGATTGGTACGATCCATTGGGACCAAGCAAAAGCGACGGTGAGCCTGCCGCTGTGTTTGAATAATGCTTGCGCAGTTCTCCAAGGAGAAGAGAATGGCTCAATAAAGGCGAGCGAGCTCTCTTGCTAAAGTCGTCCTGGAAGGGTGACGCAGTGACGAAGAGGTCATCAACACCCACAGAGTTGAGGGGTGATGAATTTGCAACGTCACTGGCGATCATTGCCACAGGGCCCTCCCTTTGACGGACTTGCTCGACTTCACCTGCCTGATTCTCCTCCCGAGTTTCTGGGGAGGATGCGGGTGGCTGGCTCACTGGGTAATGAAGGCAAGAAGCAGAATGCACCCTGACGCCATTTGCTGAGCCTTGAGCATGTTGATCTATGACTTCGACCAATTGTTGATGGCCACTATCATAAATAGAGCCCATGAGAGGGGTTTGAAGCGAGTCGGAGGTCGAGCTTCTGATCGACGAGAGTGGTGCTGCACAGGTGTTGCGTAGGCTGCCTAAGATGGTAAAGAA
>KB722736.1:410789-445500 GCA_000349905.1 Volvariella volvacea V23 | reverse complement strand
CTGTTCTTCGTCCTCATCCTCGGTTTTGTCATCTTGGTCATTCTGTTCTTGACCTCGTTCTTGCTGCATTTGGCTGTCTTGCTCTTGATGTCCTTCCTGACGCTCTTCTTCACTTGGCTTTTCCATAACCTCTTCCATGCTGTCATCTTGGTCTCCTTGACGCTCCTCTTGACCGTCATTGAGCATAGCCCCATTATGCTCCTGAACATACTCCAATAGTCGCAACCCCCGGTCTTCATCTTGGAACCATTGCCTCCGTGCAAGGACCAACCCACCAAAAACGATCACCACGGCGTGCTGCAATTTGACCCACTGTGCCCTCATACCACTATAGGTCAACGAAGCCCTCGCCAACAACGCCTCAAAAATAGACTGATCAAACATCGGAGCTGGCTGGGTATTCGGCGCTGCTGGTAGCAGAAGAGTTTGCGGTGGGGGATCAATGGCAAGTTGACGGAGGTCTGAAATCTTCGAGATCACGTTCTGCATCTCCATACAGAGGGGTACGAGGCTATCCAACACCTCCACCAACTCCTTGGTATCTTGAGCCCCCGTTCTCTCCGGGTAAATCGCCCAAGAGCTGTCCACGGCGAGACTGTTGGTGGCGGCGAGGATAGTCCTCTGGGCTTTGTCGTGCAAGTACTCAGAGAGGTACGAACGTACTTCCCCGAGCCATTCGATGACGCGCTGTCGTAACTCGGCCGTATCCGAGGAATAGGCGAGGATGTGGAGGGTAGCAGCGAGGCAATAGACGATGAGGAAAAGACCGGAAGGGGAGAGTGGGCGGTTTGCATTGCTGTTGGGGGAATCATCATCTTCAGCGACGCCACCAGGAGGAGGGGGAGGGGGAGGGGGAGGTGCACCACCACCAGAGGAAGGAAGTCGACCAGGGTCTCTTCTACGATTGCTACCTACGACGACGCCGACTTGAGGGGAATCATCGCCACCTCCGCCTTGGCCGCGATCATTTGGACGACCAGGCGGGCTGGAGGAGGGTGGTGTTGACGGTGTCGGCGACAGAGTGACGTGGACGTAGAAGTAACAAGCACCTTATAGTAAACAACGTCAGTGAATCTGGAATGAACAAGGCGAAGCTGTGTAGGTAAGAATGGGGCTGACTTACAGTGACCTCTTTCTTGGTACTGGGGCTTGGGACTGTCGAAGACCGAAAGGAGGAAGGCCGTGAACGAGGAGCACAAGAGCCCAAAGCAGAGAAAGGCGGCTAACAATAAGGTCGTGCTAGGAACTTGTGCGACCTCAAGTCGTTCGTAAACCGGAGTAGGAAAGGTCGAATTGGTGGGCGTCCAGAAGAGACTCATGTACTGAGGATAAGAGTCTTCCATAATGGCTGGGGCCTCGACAAGGACTTGACCAAGAATACCGGCAAAGATCGGGGAATCCGAGAGCGCAAAGAGGGCTGACGCTGTAGCAAACTGAACGTAGGACCAGATGTCCTTGTTGTAGAACTCGGTGATGCCCTGATAGGGTGTCAGGGCAGAGACGAAGGAGGTTGCGAAATGAACGGTGTCAGGAGAGAGCGACATAGTGGTGGAAGGCAAAGAGTATTAGGAGTTCATGAAAAGAATGTGGTGGTTTATAAAGTAATGGAGGATGACACTGCTGACTGAAGGAACAAACCCGTAGAGGCCGTAGAGGCTGAACCTTCTATAGAATCCTTCGCTGGTGGACACCTCTGATGTGGCCGACCGACACATCTTTGACATTCGCGAATGAGGGCTAGTATTGCAAGGACACGAGCTGAATGCGATACAAATCTATTGATTATACATTCAACAATCGATTAGAAAGCGGGAATGGAGCAATGAATTCACATCATAGAATGTCAATACCTCGCGAGCGACCCATCATAGAAAACCGCCTGTTTTCCCTGACCCAAACCGATCTCCCAAGCTCCTTGCCTCCCGAATCATTTGATTTCGTTTGCTGTCATCCATCAGTCTTCCTCCAATAGACATATCCCTACTATGGTCCCAGATAACCGACTCCTTAGGGTCAGGCACAGATTCCTCCTGCCTCTCTTTATGTTGATCGACAAGAGCAGGCCCACGAATTTTGCTCTGATGTACGGTGCAGAACGTTTCAATGAGATAAAGCCCGAAAATATGGACAAAAGAGAGGCTCACAGTGTACTCCTCGACCCCTCGTCTAACAATAGCTTCATCTCTCTTCCGCCTTTTACGCTCCTCTTCGTCCTCCACACCATTAGCTTCATCAACTACCCGCCTCCGTTTTCCAGAAACCTCGTCCGCAATCCTTTGCTGACGCTCGGCAGGTGTTTCTGTCCACAACGACGTATCTGATTTTTGAGCGGGTGCGGTTGACCGTGAAAATTGTCGGCCTTTCATCATCCTGGACGGATCCAAACCTACCTCAGCGTTAGCAATGACACAACCTGCAATAACGGATGTCGCTTACCTCCGAGCAATTCAGACGTAGTTGGAGGAACAAGCATCCATTCCTCTCGTTTCGGGGCCTTGGGTTTGGCTGCTTCCTGACGAGGACGACGCGTTTGAACAGAAAACTCAAATGCAGAGCAAAAGTCACGTACCTCCAGGTTTTTCCTCCGTCGCTCTTCCTGCTCCATGAACTTTTGCACGGCACTTGGTTCCTCCAATGTCACCCCAGCAGGCAGCGGCTTAGGACCAAAATCATCGTCGTCATCTTCGTCTGGGAAATAACGTTGTTGTGAGGGAAGCAAAGGCCCCGCTGGCCGTCTGCTAGGACCTGCCCCTGCTGATTTCACCGCAGTTGCTAACGATGTGGGAGCTCTTGACGTAGCCATGTCGGGTGGTAGAGCGGGGGTGTAGTCGTCATCATCATCGTCATCGTCATCTTGAGGTTGTGCACCTACTTGCGGTCCTATTTGTGCCCCTCCCTGCGAAGCAGTTGGCTGTTCCTTCTGTTCCCTCGGTGGCGACCGCGAGTTTGGCTGCCTCGCGACTAAATCGGCTGGCAATTGCGGTCCAAACGAAGCGTCATCATCGCTTCCATCGTCCGATGCGCTCTGCTCGACTTTGGGTAAGAGATGAGGAGGAATTTCTGGTCCAATGCCTGGCATTGTCTTGGTGCTAGCGGGGAGGGAGAATGTTTGGTTCTCCCACAGGATCCAAATAAGCGGTCCGGATGAGCCGGATCCAGGCCGGTGAACTTCCAAGCGATATTGAACATTGCTGAAATTCAACTAAAGCACTCTATGTACCGCATCAAGGAAGCAAACAAGAAATTACATCTCCTTTTTCCCGTAGATAATCTATTAGGGGTCTGCGTTCTTGATAACCTACGGACGGAGCTATACGAATTTCGAGTTTCTCCAACGGTCGGCCGCAATCAGCTCTGTGTGCCAAAAACCTCATGAGGTCCCGTGGATCAAAATTGACTCTGGATATGTCTAAAGTGAGGATACGAATTTCTGGGAAGAAAGAGGCCGAAAATTTCTGGCAGGAAGCACAGGCCGGCAATACGCTAGGAGGGGGGCGGGAGGCTGAGCTACGCTCAAATTTTCTGTCTTCTGGACTATGAATGCAGCGACACGAAGGGATGAATGCTAGTATGTGATGCATATTCCTGACCTCTAATGTCACTTGCTTGAGAAGAGGCATTTTCGAAAAGGCGAGGAGGAGCCCCATAAAGTTATCTGTCGGGTAGTTCCCCCACTCTACATGTAGCGCTTGTAGTTTGTCCTTGAGGAAAGACTCCTTGGGGAAAGACTCGAGGAGGGAATAGAAGGGTTGCATCTCCGAGGACTGAACCATCCACATCAATTGGAATATCAGAGCACGTTCATCGGGATTGATTAGTTGGAAAGAGCGGAATCCGCTTAATTGCACTTTCGCGTGGACGCGGGGTAGGTTGGGGGACGTAAGAATAGGCGAATTCAACCACATCTTGGATACAGTAGCACGGAGCGCAGATAATGAGGTTGGCTCCTTGAACACGATAGTGATGTTGAGTCTCGTGAGGCTTGGGAGATGGACATGGGAAAGGAACCTGGTGCATTCACCTTCGGCTTCTACTAGCTCGAGGCTATCAAGAGAAGGTAATGATAAGTCGGGCACCGAGGGTTGAGCTGGTTGGCTCATAAAAGAGAGCACATGCCATAAGCTAAGACTTTCGAGGCGTATCAAAAGCGACAAGGTCTTATAGAAATCTGAGAGTGATGGTAAACTCGGCCGATCTAAAGCCTTGAGTATAAGTGTGGTAAGGCCTTGCGAGATGAGCCCCATGTTGAAGCACCCAAACTCAATGCGCAGGTATCGAAGGTGAGGGGTTGTGCGCAAATTCTCCCATATCCTACTACATAAAATCAGCTTCAGCCTCTCCAGCGGTGATGACGAGAAGTTTGGTTCGAGGTCTGGACTAAGGCCACCGTGACACATAAATGACACGACACGATCTGCCACCCCGGCCAACATAGGCAATACCTTGCCTCGGTATTGGTGATTATACCGATAACCCGAAGATATAGATATGCTGAGAGGTGCGCAACCTGATCGACGAATGTGTTCTCCGACCCAGAACGGTGGCAGCGTGGGACAAGTAATAGTGGTCCAAAGAAGCGGCGATCCAAGTGCCACGGACCTCCAATGATGAGATACCTGTGTAACACCGAACCATCGATGGAAATCGACATCAACTTGGCATTCTCCCATAATTTGCGAGAGAATTTCTGGAGGAATTCGGTTGATCGGAGAAAGGGAATTGCGACGAATACGGAGTTTGAAGATTTGAGCTTGTAACTGTGCAATTTCCTGATCGATCGCGGCACGTACGGAGTCGATGTCTTGGACTTGCGTGAAGCCATTGTCAATCGCAAAGATGGACATGCTGGTCATGGTCAAGTTCTCACCTGAGGTACTTGTGACAGTCGCACTCTGTCACAATATGTGATGAGGTAATGCACATGCGCAATATATACAAGGACACACTAACACTGATGTTGCAATCGTTGAGTCGGACGTTAACGCCACATCGGCAGGAAGGGCTTAAGCTCGAAGGTCACATTTCTGCTGCATTAGCGCGGTTAAAATCATCCAGAAGGACCTCTTAAAGGCTGTTTTAACTTGCATCAGAGCTGTGTGGCGCTTGCAGGTCAGTGTTTCTCTTTGATTCAAAGATGGCTTCGTTCTGTTGGGTTCCCTGGGCAAGCTGGATGAGCGGTGATTCACCAATCATAACAGATCGCGTCCCAGACTGACGTACAATCTGACGGAGTTATCTCCATCCAGACCATTCCCTTCGGTTGATCCACCAGGTGGGCACGCAACACTGCATTCTAGGGTAAGAAGAGGTCTAGGTAGGCATCTGATTCTGGCCGTTAAAAGCCTATTCACGAGTAGTATCACTCTGATGACATCAGCGAGCCTCGATCCACATTACTTAGACTCGCCCGTTCTACTCCCCGTGATTCCCGTATTTCTTAAGAACCTCCTCCCAATCGTCAGTGCTTCTATCAGCTAGTCGCACAACGAAATACCCTCAAGTGAGTCCCGTTCTACCCTACTGCCCACAGAATATCCTCTAATAATTCCATTCCTCTCGTCAATAGCAGTGTGTCCTTTTATCTCTAACCTCCAGCGTGATGCCTACTTCGGTATCTTTCTAGTGACCTCACCTTTCTACGAATACGTCAAGCTCCCAGACGACCTCCTCCCGGCTTACAACCAAGTTAAGAAGCTGGCTTTGACGTACGTCAACGAAGGCAGCTTCAACTGGGACGATTTCCGGTCCTTCGTCAGCAATGCAGACAAAGAAAAAATCGCCCCGGAGGACTTCAACTCTATGCCTTTTAAGCTGGAAGGCGACGACGCCAACGTATCCAGTTTGGTCGATCGTGTCATGCAGTTGCTTCCTCCCTTCCTTGACAAGGAGGTAGTCGACCAAAACAAGCTGAAGGAGGATTTGACTTCGGAATTCGGCGACTTGGATCCGCTGTGGGATGGTAAAGAACCTGAGGGTACCCGCAGCGTTATCGAGCACAACCTCACGAGGGAGTATAGGGCCCTTGTTGGTGCTCCTGCGGACAAGCCCGGTTACCTCCGAGTCAATGTGGCCACTGTGAAGGCGGATGGACATTACAAGAAGGAGACTAGGTTCGGGGGCATTTTTCCTCCGAAGATTACCAAGGACGGGAAAGTTTCTATTAAAGTCATGACTCTCTTCGTTGTTAAGGGATTTAGGGCTTAAAGGAGTGTTTTCCTTATGTACGCTCACTTTGTTCTCGACCGCGATGACAGAACCTGTATTAGTTATGGAAAGTCAAATGCCTTTCTCCCGGTAAAAATCAGGTGCTTTGCAGTGTATTAGCGTCGAACGAGTATCACGTTGTGCTCCATCAGTACTAAATTTTGCGTGTACCCATAGTCTCAAGAAAAGGTAGGTCGTGTCATTAATACTCGATCAGTTTCAGAGTTAAAATTTGCCTCGTCGATCCTCGGCAACCGAAATCCAAATCCTTCGATGTCACTTGTATTCTGACATTACATTGAACATTCGTCGCTAGCGTGCGGTTATCAAAAGAATTGTATGTGGAGTTTCTTCGACATGTGAGTGAGCTTGTGATCAAATGACACTCTCCGTTCATTCTGCCTTCAAGTAATCATTTAACATTCGCGATCGCAAGGAGCTATCCCCGCTTCATTTTCTACCCCGATCTAATGCTCTCTAGAGAGCCTAACCGAGTGTTGGTCCTCAGTGCACGCGCTTCAAGCTACTGGTGATCACATATGGGACTAAGGAGCAGCACAAACTCCTTCACATGATTTAAGGACTTAGGAGAGGCAGTTTTTTGAGTCTACAGATGGGTGGGGCACCACAGCCTCAGCGTCGACCCTCACGGCTATCGTGTTACAAAGCCCGATTGACGTGTATAGCGTCATATGCACGGTGCATAGGTCATCTGTCTTAGTCCGGTCTGAGGGAAATACTGCTGTTTCGGCAGGATTGAGTCGTAATGGACGGTTGCGTGCTACTCACATTCATTTATTAAGTCGGTTCAATAAGAGTCTTGGAGCAGTTTGCCCAAGTTATTTTACTGAGTAAAACCGCTCACAATGAATGTTAAACTGTGCGTACTGCCTTTGCTACTCGCTGTTGATTGCTGCTAATGCCATATTAGTCGTGCGCTTACCACTAGTGCGTTAATACCATTACTATTAGATTCATGCTGATATGGCTCTAAACACAGTGAAGGATACCTCCTTCGAGCCAATGGGCGACCTCCCTCAGGATTTTATCCCAGCATGCATGCAGCTCACCAACTTCTGTGGCAAATTCTTAACATTTTCCGGAGCCAAGAGTTACTTTAACTGGCTTGGATTCATGCTCCAGGTCATGGTCGAAATAAACGCGAAGCACGACCTTACAACAGACAAAATGAACATGACGAGAATAACTCAACACTCCCAATCCGTTCAGACGCTTTGCTCAAGCATCAGCTCGTGGCTGGGGAACAACTTTAGCGTGAAGTTGGATACTGGCCAGCTTTCCGCTATCATTCAAAATGTATTCACCAACATGAAGGAGGTCTCCAACGACAGTGGCTTTCTTAGTTTTGATTCGGAGAGGGAGTCGGCCAACTCTGCCTGGGAGTATAGAGTCTTTTTTGCGCTACCCGATCCCAATAAACCTGATCGCTTTCACGTCCTCGTCTCCACGATCATTATCTGGGCGGATATAGTTGAAAAGAGCGCATGGTGGGGTCTCGAACGCTGGACTGAGAAGAATTTCGGGGCTGATATTGTTGGCGTGGTACTTGGTGTCGAAAAGGGTTTCAAAAATCCATTGTAAGCTGGGATATGCTAAATTTAAATCGATTTACTGATTCACATTCGTGGACAGGGCGTAGTAATTTACGAGGGGATGTAGATTGTGTCCTGTGTCCTGTGTATGCTCACATAACATTCATATTATTTGTAAAGGCAGTCGTAGTCGCTAAACCCATATGTCCACTGTTCTTCCATTATAACAACCCTTAAGCTGCGTCCGAGAATGAACACACATAAGAGTGACCAGGTCGACAGTCTGCAGTTTCGAATTCATAAGGCCGGCAAAGTGAAAAGTGCTACCTTTGTGCCCCTTGCATCCGACGGAGGACCAGGGCGAGCGGGTACTTTCCAGAGAATTTCTTCAAATTTCATGATGACCATACTGTGACACAGAAAATGGGTTCAAGCAGTAATTCTCTAACTGACCTAAGCAGTGCAAGGACGGAGGAGAATCGGAACTGTGGTCAACGGGCATGCATCTGCAGACGGAGGCAGGAACACCTTGACAGAATGGATGTACCGCTCACAGTCTCGGACTGAACAAGGTGGATTCAATTCTCAAAGAAGGTACAAGAAAATGTGAACAACTCTGGAGGCAAGCGCTCTTGATAGATACACGATGGGTAGGGGGGATGGCGTGCTGGGTGGAGACTCACAATGGATACTAATTTTGGGTAGTATCCCGGTAGCCCTTTCCGACGACGAGCCTTAACGCCCTGACGGAAGCCGAGAAGACTTGGGACGACGACTCCTGCAGACCCCACCAGGACGATTCCTCGCTTACATCTGCTACAACTTTAATGGTGACAATGGTGCCGTAAAAGTAGATCTGGCGATTGGGCATAGGTGTGAAGAAGACCACCCGATACTCCCAAGAGGATTTCTTATCCTCGATCTTGTTGAAATCTAAATAGCCATGTCCGGCCCTTTGCTGCAAGCTCGTGAAGGTCGACATGACAATCTCCTTCACCTTGCTGATGTCCACTAATCCACCGAAGGAGTCCTGGAGGTATACGGCGATCAAATCCACTAAGGCTTTTACGGTTCGTTTTGAGCTGCTCGAATCTCCTTGATTGAATTTATCAAGCACCAGGTCATCTCCATGGTACTCTTCCATGGCTTTTTTAAAACCAGCCCAATCAAAGAACCTCGTCCCGTGGTCATTCTTGACGTATCTATTAAGAAGTCGTGTCACTTGCTGAGTCGTGCCCATGAGGTCGCTGGACAGGCCAAGGTAAGCCTCATCGAAAACTAGCATTGGACAGCATTAGAGAGGAAAACACGGAGATGGGAAAGTGCTGAACACACGGGGGTTCTCAAATCCCTTCATGACAATCAACCCCATCAACTCGACGAGACTAGTGAAGCCCTTCAAGTCGCTGTCTGTTGTAAGATTGTGCCAGCCAGCTTCATCTTCTACCTCAGCTTCAAACTTGATCGTGGTTAAGAAGCTCCTGAAGAAGCCAGTAGTTGGGCCATAAGGAAGCATAAAGGCGATTCTGTATTGCCACCCGGATTTCTTAGGATCCTCTGTCGACCTATGGAAGTCCGCCCATCCGCCTTCCTTCGCCTTTTCCGGCTCGGTAAATACCCTAGTTACAATTGTCGCGAGCTCCGCTTCGTCGAGAGAGACGCTGGAGGAGTAGAAGTCGCTGATGGCCTTGACAATACGAGAGACCTTCATATCTCCTTGATTTATGTGGGCAGTATTAAATCGGTCAATCGTGAGGTCGTCTCCCTTGTAATTGTCGATGAAGTCCTTGAAGGCTGCCCAGTCGAAGGATCGAACATTCGCGGTCTTGTATTGGATGTATCCTGCGGCCAGATCTATGACTTGTTTGCCTGTGGATGCGAGATTTTCTGAAAGTTCTCCAACAACCTTGAATGTAGGTTTGATGGTCTCTTGAACGGGGTAAGCATGACTCGTGTTATGATTAAGGAATACCGACGATTACCATTACCAGTTCTTTCGCTAGACAGGCACGCGATGTGAGTGGTGAATGAAGCTAGCATGCAAAAGAATACACACCTGTACGACATTGTTACTTGTGCGTAGATTCGTTGGAGAAATTGGGTGACAACCAGCGCCATTAAGCAGACGATAATATTGGTGCGGTTGGACGTGCACAAGGAAATGTCGGAGTAAAAGCTTAGAATTAGATGAATAAGGTGTTGAATGCTTCCATTTTAGATAGATTAACACCTTCCGTTGGTATAAAATACCCATTGGAGATACAGAATGGGGTGTAGGTGGCGTACATCGCCTGAAGCTTTACGCCTTATCATAAACGCTCTGGGTTGGGTGGCCATTGCATGCACGTTGTATTCCTTTGATGAGTCTCGTAATTTAGAGAGGAATCGTTTGTCCGCTCTCTTTGGCGACCTAAGTCATTGTAGTTGCAGGGGGGCGGTTTTTTGTTGTAGATTGTTTATGTTACCCTTGAGGAACTTTGAATTTTAGCATCACCAACCTTGTTTGCTACTACTCCATCGAGAATCATGTGTAAAGTGGAGTGGAATGGAGCAAAATTTTAGCATAGGTTTATAAGGTATAAGCACGTCCTTGGACCGATGATGGAATGTACACTGATTTCCACCATAAACTCAAAAATTAGGGCAGCAGTCAGCTTCCTCCAAAAGGCGGTCAACGGAATTGCAGCGGCGAGTTATTTGTGTTACTCCGCTATGCGAACGACACCTTATCGATATCCCTGGTTCTTAGTGGGGATTTCATATGCATTTCTGCTAAACCCCAAGGCCTACTTGCGAGACTGGTTAGTTTCAGGTTACACAAACTCCCTCAATATCATGCCGCTTGCTCTGATCTGATTGCATATGATTTGGAATTTAGACGTAGAGTCCATCAGCTCATCTACTCCGACAATCACAAAGGCAGGTTTGGAACAGAATGTCTGGAGTAGGGCAGCTATATAAACTCATCAGCGCTGTCTCCCATCCAGCAGCAACGACACGAACCAGATACATCATGTCAGTCCTGTAAGCACCACCATCTCTTCTTTTGGCTCAACTCTTACTGATAACTCGCACCACCTAACAGCAAGCTAGCAGGTTTGCGCATTCTTGATGTATGCGCCTGAAATCTGGTGCTTATTTGTCTATCATTCTCTCCAGCTCCTATCAAGGAAGACACAGTCTTCCAACCCGTCGACACTATCCCAGAGGACCTCATCCCGACGAGCATTCAGGTCATGAAGATGAGCGGAAAGTACTTGAAGCTTGAGCACGACAAGGCCTTTTTTGACTGGCCTGGTTTCAAGAACGCCATAGACCATTATTCCGGAGAAGACCTTAGCTTCGACAAGTACGACGAGTCGACCATCAACCAGCAATCCCAAGAGGCAAAATTGATGGTGGATAAGATCGCCAAGTTCCTCCACGATGCCTTTGCGGCATCCATCGACATGTCCAAGCTTGCAGCTATCATCATGAACACGCTCACCAACCTGGAGGAGCAGAGCTCGAGCGGATTTTTACAGTTTTCCACCGACACCGTCAAGCGGAACTCGTCTTGGGAGTACAGGGTCCTCTTCTCCATTCCGTTTGGGGAGCATGCACCCTCCTACTTCTACAGTTTGGTGACTACCATCATGATCACTGCGGACATTGAGGAGAGGACTGGTTGGTGGGGCCTTACCTCGTCCACCAAGAAAAATTTTGGTGCCGAAATTAATGCCTTGGAGCTTGTGGTCAAGAAGGGCTTTAAGGCTCCTCCTGCTCTCTAGTGAGTGCCCTCACAAAAGTTGATCTTCCCTTCGGAGTTGATTTACACCCGCTATCAGGACTTGATAGATTCAGTAGAACATGCGAGAGATGTGGCATATCTCAATTCCAGCATGTATCCTTGTCAATTAGTTGTTGACCGCGTTCTTGACATTGTGTCATCTCTGAGTAAATTGGTGTTTTAGCCTTCATATTTTGGCACTAAACTGAAATTATTATATTGCATTTGATGAGCATGAGCAGAAGAGGCCCTCGAAGCATCCAGCAGGGCATTTTAATTCACGTCTCGATAGGGACTCACAACTAATGTATTGGTACCACGTTTAGTCAATTGGTGCTTGAAGTGTCTCTTGACGATTGACTAGAGGCCCACCATCGATTTTAATGACGACCTATAAACATTACGAAATGGCTTACCTAGAACATGCAGACTCTCCAAACGCAACTCTTCTTCCTCCCAGCTATTACAGTGTTGTTTCTCGGCGTAGCTCTCAGTTTTTCATTTCTCCTAGCTTAATAGGAAATCCAGAGATCGATGTCAGAGTTCCCTACATCCAACTAGTAAGCCTCAAAACGTTCACAATGTCGTCAAAACTCATTGAGACGTAAGGTATAGAAGCACATATACACTTATCCTAACCCAAAATACTACTGCGGCAACACCCTCAAGAAACATCCATCAACACACCCTTCTACGCCGTACACCAAAAGCTAGGAAGAACATGCGTCAGCTGGTCCATATACCAGTACCCTCCATCCTCATCCCCACCCTCTCCCCCGCTCTGTCCCTCTTGCCTCACGATCTGCACCCAAGTCCCGCCATACCCCATCCCCACCCCCTTCATCAAAACCTCCGCCACGCTTTTCTCTATCAGCACCACAATCCGGTCTTTATACACATCATGCACCCGTCCTCCTTTGGCATGAGCAATGCTCTTTACGCCATTACTGGCTGTAGATGACCCATTGACGGAGAAAGACGAGGTGTGGCTGAGACTTTGGTGGTCATGACGATCCTTGAGAGGAACATCGATGGCAGCTCCACGACTCGTCTTGCCGACAACGCGGGGAGTCGAGACGCTACACTCGTCCCTCGGATCCCAGTCCAACCACGGCTCGAACGTGGCTCTTGCGAATCTCTGGCTAAGGTCTTGTTCGACTGCTTTAGCGTTAGGTCCCAGTTTACGTGTTGGTGATACTATGCACATATACATCGGAACATCAGTACTGAATAAAAACACCCTATAAGGGACTCAGGCTCACCAGGAGGCACAGGAGAATCAGAAGGCATAACAATTTCCACCAACCTCCTCATGGAACACTCTACAACCCCCGTCGTGTGCGTCACGGGCAACGCAGTCGGCCCGCCAAACACCTTCAAGAAGGAGTGGATCTCGTGAGGCTGCGTCTCCCATTGCTCAACATGCTTTTTCTTGTCGTCCCATCCGTTCTCGGTCTCTGAGGACATGAAGTTCCAGGTCGGAGCCGGGACTGAGTTCGAAGTAGAGGTAGAGATGCTGGTTGTCAAGACCTGCCCTCCACCTGCTCGGTTGGTCTTGATGCCGCCATTGCTAGTGACTTTGACGCTCGCACCACTGCTTCCACTTGCACTTTCCGCAGCTGCGGTACCCCATGATGAAGCATTAGTGGCATCACCCCACCCACTAGCATTAGTAGTCTCACTCCGCCCATTGACATCAGCAGTCTTATCCCACCCATCATCATCAGCAGCCTCACCCCACGCCCCAGTAGCCGCCGAACCCCAATTCCCCGAACCCCTACCGGTCCCTCCACCAATAATAGCACCACCCTTAATCACCTTTCCCTTCCCTCCTCCCTCCTCCCCTCCTTTATCAACCTTCTCAATGCTCGCCATCTTCACATCCTTATCAGGCTCAGCAAACAAATACGGATCATCATAATTGAAGAACGATGACGAAGCGTTGGTGGCATCACCCCACCCATCAGCATTAGCAGTTTGACCCCACTCATTAGCATCAGCAGTCTTACCCCACCCATCAGCATCAGCATCAGCATCAGCATCAGCAGCCTCGCCCCACGCCCCAGTAGCCGCCGAACCCCAATCCCCCGAACCCCGACCGGTCCCTCCACCAATGATAGCACCATCCTTAATCACATTGCCCTTCCCTTCTTCTTCATCAACCTCCTCAATACTCGCCATCTTCACGTCCTTCTCAGGCTCGGAAAACAAATACGCGTCGTCACAGTTGAAGAACGACTCGGACTTGGCGCCCCAGAGCGCCTGTGCGCTAGCGCCAATCTCGTCCGGGTAGATCCTCGACACGCCCGTGATCATGGGCAGCTCCGTCGCCGCTCGGTCGATGAGGGCGAGGGAGGCTTGGATGCCTTGGAGGTGGTGTTTTTCTGGGAAGACGTGGTTCCGGAGGAGGAAGTTGAAGTAGAAGCGGAGGAGGCGGGGCGCGATTGTGAGGTACTTGTCGGACCTAGATGATAGAGAAAGACAAGATGGGTGAGTTGTGGGTTCGGAAAGTGAGGGGAAAGGAAGGAATACACACCAGACCATGCCTTCCTTGCGCATATAGGGACCCAAAAATATCTTTGTAGTCTTCTCGATGTTGTTGAGGAACTTGATCATCCTCATTGATTCCGTTGATCCATCTCCTTCGTTCGTGAATGAATTTTCGGCTCCTTCCTCTGTATATGCGCTTTCGTCTACTGCCATCTCAGCTCCATCTCCCATATAGCCAAAATCGTCGTCCTCGTCTTCGTCGTCGTCCATTCCGTCGTTATCACTAAATGGATTGTCTTTTGCCTCAATGTTGTCCGTCGCTGCGGTTGTATGCTCTGGGAAGACTTGTTTATGAGGTCTCGCGTTCTTTGATAGCCCAGTAAAGATTCGCCACTGAAAGAGGTGGAGTGAGGATTAGGAACGATGGGAGAGGAATAAGAACTGACATGACTCCAGATATCACTTAGCCCGGCTAAAGCAGTCGGCCATTGTCTACCCGACTTGAAGTCCTCCGTCGCGAGTTGTAGTCTTTCCAGCCTTGTCATCCTCCTACAAAATAGGAATCAGTATCTGGATCACCTCGTAGCAGAGCAGCAACGGTCTTACGGGTCATAGGACTTCAATCTCAACGCCTCTCCGTCCTCCCATACCTCCCACCACTCCCGCCTCTGAGCTTGTCCCTTCTCGATCTTTGCCAATCTATCTTGTTCCTTCCTTCTAACCTCCTCCCTGATTCTATTAATCTTCCTCTTCTTCGCAGCCTCAGTCTTCCCCACGTCCTTCCCATGCGAAGTCTTCAGCTCCACGGTCGGTATCCCGAGCCCATCGACCTCAAGATACTCCAACCCGTCGTCTTCGTCACCGCTCTCCACGCCCTGTTTTTGTTCTTGGGTGGGTTTGGAGGAGCTGGACTTTTCGCGTAAACGGATGAGGGCTTCGAGGCGGATGCCGTTTTCTTTGAATTTGGAGAATGGGATTATGGTCACGCCCTTTGGGACGGCAGGGAAGGGTGGGTATTTTATCCACACGTTGTTTGCGCTTGGGTCTGGATCAGGCATTGTAGGAGTGTGTTCTTGTCCAGTGCGGTTCGAAGTCAGGTGGTCCTTAATAAGTGAAGCCCACCCCTATACCGCGATCGCAAGGGTTAAATAGAGCGCATACACCGAGAATTTGGACGTACTAATGCAGGAAATAACGGCGACAGACGCTGGTTATCAAGATGATCGCGTCTTTGCTAGCTGCGCGATTGCGCGATCTAGGTTCTATCTAAACTTCTTGAAGTTTCTGCTGACAAAGTGACATCAAAAGCTTGCAGAGAAGATCTTCCCTGACACTTGCGCCACCTCCACAAACACACAGCAGGAAGACCAAGTTTGGGTATGGTGATGCCCGGTAAAGGGAAATAGCGCCCTCTCGATTCGCGCGCCTTGTTGGAGGCGTTGACTGCGCGATGCCTGGCAAGACGCTAAGCCTCTTGGGAGGTTCAAGGACTAGCCCGTAATCGAGTGCGATGCGAGTAGATTCTCCCGGGATTATGGAAAGTGAGTCGTAGAGAATCAAGTCGCGTTCATCGTGGTGGCTGCAAGGACATCAGGATTTCCTTATGTGGACGCGTCCGAATTTGGTATGTTTGCCCAAAGGGGAAAGTGCAGTTATGCCGCACTCGAGGTAGGGGTGCATATAATGGAATAAGGGAGCCCAGAGTAATGGGAGCATGGTTTGTTGCTTGGTTGCTCGTAGCACTGACCGCCCTGGGCCCATTGGGTTGGAGGAAGGAATGGTCAGAGTACATCGGGGACTCGAAGATGGTCGCTACGCCAGCTCTTGTCCGAACAACTTATTCTTGGATCTGCCGATGCTCCACGACTCTATAAATGACTCAACTATAACGTAGATTGGCTAGGGGTATAGTTGGAAGGGATTCAGATCTCAACCACAACCCTCGTATTTTTCCGGACATTTACCATAACCTAATGCACGTACTTATCTTACCACTGAATGCTAAACTTGTTAGCCGACCTACAGCATTCTCTTACCACCACAACCCCGCGCATCAACATTCAATACTCGATCCTGGCGTGCACCGCACGTCACCACCATCAATTCAGCCACCACCACTCGCGTACTACGACATCGCCAATCTCCGACTCCAGGTTGACCTGACAAGCTTGACACTGGCACAGACTGGCACGCGTACACGGTGCTTGCCGATCCTAGTACTGTACCGAATCCCGACTCGGATACTCGAGCATTCGAGCGATAATGCCAATACAGGGGCGGCACCGTGACTGCACACCAGCAGGCTCAGCACGAACGGCGGTATGGGAATAGCTACTGTTGCGGCCCTAGGCCTGGTGAGATATGAATAAGTGATGGCCATGGATGAGACAGGACCACTGTATGACGGTGGACGGTGACGATCCCGCCTCCGTCCCCGATTTAGACTCTATTCAGCCCGGAGGTTATATATACTGTCTGTGTACGGAGGCGGGTGCGGGTGCGGGTGTGGACTCGGATGCTGGCGATCGGACCATGTATTTGGTGGTAATAATAGCTCCAACAGCGGTTTGAGGTATAGGTATGGTGGTGATAACGACGTAGGGGAGAAGTTTTGCTTGTATACCCATAAATGTGGTTGGCCTTTGTTAACATGTTAGGACTTGTGCATTCGTTATACGGGCGCGTGTTACATGTTGTTCGTGCTACAGCTACAGCAGCCGGTGATTATGAATCCCATGTCTCCGCGGGGTAGACTACTAATGTGCATTTGTCAATGGAGTGGTATTGCGCTTAGATGTCCCGTAAATTTTTACTCCCGGGTCCTAATATACGGATATAGTCACAAGGCGTATTCCTCCTTTGGCTAAGGACGTCGACTTGGATCAAGTTGCCGAGGACCGTCATCCCAACTCAGAATGTGCCTATGCTGTAATTCTAATCGTACCCAGACGCAGAGGGGGTGAGGTCGTGAATGCTAGAAGCACTGCTGGCTGGCACGATGCTAAGCCCCGTAGCAACCGAACGGATGCGCACAGTGCTACTTGCACGAAGCTCGAAGCACGAGTCATTCTGTTACGAATAGCGATGACTGACATGGACCGAGTTCCACCCTCCAATGCCCGTCCCTCTCCCTTATCCGACCACGCACACGATACTGCATCGAGGCCGCTCCTCCTCCGGGTCCGAGGCAGTCCCGCAATGCGAGTATTTCAAGCACTGAGGGAAGGGAAGACGCATACCCCCGATTGTCGTCATACGCATGCACCGAGCCGTGCAACTGACTGATCCACAGAAGAAGTCCACTGACCATCGCTCACACCATAGGACGATAAATATAGACCTCTGACGGCTTGATGGTGGTGCACGACAGATGCGAATAGACGACACGGCACGGGCGCAGAACTGACGGCGACGGCGACGACCAGAAGAGTGGGATTGCAGATCATCCTCGTCACACTGGCAACTTTGGGAGCTCGTGCCAGTCAGTGTCAGTGCGCACGACTCGGCCCAGACGGGTGGCTGTGGCTGTACATGTGAGGAAATGGCCTGTGGCTACGGCTTGATCGCGAGTTTGGGCATGGTTTTTGCCGAGGCTTTTCCTCCCATACCGCGCTTTGCGGACTCTGATGGCGGGGGTAGCTAAGAATAAGTAAGATTGGCCATCTACTACATACAGTACTCTGGCTGGAATGTATGTTCTGTAACATAGGAGGCATTCGATCAGTTCATTGTGGCGGAATGTGCTTGGTATTGGAAATTAATATACGCTGGTGGGCCCCGCCCCTGGCGAGCCCAAGCGTTCCTGGACCTTAGAGCGCGTGGAATGCATATGCGCGCATGGGCGTGGGGGAGGTTTGAAATTTGGGTGAGCTGAGGTATGGAGGGAATTCGATCAAGACCCTGGTCGGATCAGAAATCATATCAACACACACACGCTGCTAAGTAGGCTGCACATCCAAGCAGTGCAGCGGTGTATGTGCTGGGTGTTGTAGCGACGGTGGAATGCTTGCCACTAGCTCGGTGGCGAGAGCAGCTCCCAGAAGTTTGGAAAAGGAAGCGGCCTCCCGAGAGGTTCTGATGATGATGGGTGTTTGATGATGGTGTTTTTTGATGGACATATGGGACCCAGCTGTCAATTATTTGACGGCGGACGCACCCAGCAACAGCGTTGCCAATTGCAAACAATGCAAGGGAGAGATTTGGTAGGCCTGCAGTGGGGAGCCTGTGAACGATATGACCATTAGGAGAATCCTCAGCTGGGAGAGAGCAGGGTTACGAAAGGCTGAGTCGAGGTTCATAAAACTCTGACCCTGCACGAGCATTACCCCACCCTCTGTCAGAGCGCAACCCTGCTCAACGTCAAGTTGCCGTTTCGGACGGTTGCTTTGCGCTCGACAAGTCAAGGACTTGTATCAAAACGACAGGAAAGCTCGGCCGCAGATTTTTGCCCAAGAAGGGGTCTAGATTTGGAGAGACAAAACAAGGTACGGTAGAAAAAGTTATAGAGTATTAATATTTATCCTCGCCTGTACCCACGGTATCGCCACCCGGTTCTGCGGGAAATCGCATCTCACTCTCCCATCCCAAATCAACTTCTCCTCATCTTCCTCTTCCACTCTCCTCTTTCCTTCCCCTTCTTCCTCTCTCCATCATCCAGCTCACCTCCCCCTCCTCCTCGCCTTCAGCGTTCCTGAGCCTGAAGATCCAGCGACAACTCTAATCCCCACTGTACCTACCCGCACGCTTACAAACACCGCTCCCACCAACCCACCGCCAATCCCTCACTTCATTTCCTCTGCTTTGGCACCAGCTTCATTACCTTTTTACGTTGCTGAAACCCCTTACTTCAAGGTCCCATTCATCGAGTCGACCCTGAGCTTGCCCTTTCTCGGTTTACGCAAGAAGCTGCACTCCCGACCGTCCACAAACATCACGCACCATCACTCCGCTCATCACCACCACACCACCCCAATTCGAACCCAACCAGTCTGTAACTCTAGCATCAACTCCACTCTCAGGGCCCTTCACATCGCTTAGGCAAACCTCGTCGCTGACGCTATCAAACTTCTAACAAGTCCCGGCTTAATCAACTTAATTCGTCGTTCCCCGCCGTCGTCATCATGGGTGCTTGTTTGTCATCAGGTGCTACTCTAGAGATTACGGAACATGATAAGCAGATGCACAGAGAGGCGGAGAAGCAACTGCGTGAGGTCAGTCCATTTTCCGTGCGCTGTGTCATGCTGTTCTCGGCGCAACCCCCTGAGTTGGCGCTGACGTTCTTGGGTTGACAGGCAAAGGCAAAAATGGCTACTCAAGTCAAGGTTGGTGGCACCTAGCTGGCGACGAGGCTCTTTGCTCATTTTCGATGCAGGTTTTGCTGTTAGGGTCTGGAGATTCCGGAAAATCGACTGTCCTCAAGGTATGTGGCCCTTGCAACCTCTTCCTCCCGTCCTTTCGTCATGCCACTCTCCTCACGCCCGAATTTTCGCACTCACACGCACACTGCACAGCAAATGCGCCTAATCCACAAAATTCCCTTCACCCAGCAAGAAATCGAGGGCTACCGCCAGCTAGCGTTCGATAACCTAACCCGGGGCATGAAATATCTCCTCGACGCAATGGAAGACATGGAGCTGACCGTCCTCGACGAGAACGTGAAGTACGTCGAGATGGTCGACAATGCCAGGGATATTAGAGACGGCGAGCCGTTCCCAAAGGAGTATCTACCGGCTTTGAAGTCGCTTTGGGAGGACCCCGGGGTGCAGAAGGCTTGGGAGAGAGGAAATGAGGCTGCTTTGCCTGAGAAGTAGGTTTGGGTCACCATATGCGCATATAGCCGGCTGATCACGCTTGTGCTTGAATAGTTTGCTATACTTCTTCCCCGACCTCGATCGGTTATTTAGCCCGGGCTACATACCGACTGAGCAGGATATCATCCAGTGCCGAGCACGAACGATAGGAATTACGGAGACGACGTTCCATCTGAGAGATCACGATATGCTGATGGTGGATGTTGGAGGACAGAAGAGCGAGAGAAGAAAGTGGATACATTGTTTCCAGGATGTGACGAGCATATTATTCCTGGTCAGCCTGAGTGGGTATGATCAGTGCTTGGTCGAAGACAAGGATGCGGTACGTGTTCACTCTTTCTGTCTCGCGGTGGGCGGATGAGGCTAATGTGTGTCTTAGAATCAAATGCAAGACGCAATGACGATTTGGGACTCGATATGTCATTCTCAGTGGTTCAAGCAGACTTCAATTGTATGTTCTCATTCTCTTTTACCTTCGCCCCTTTCCTTCTGTAAAATTGCTATTTTCGCGACCCTTTTGCGCCACGCTCTGTCGTGTCTGTCAAAGCTACCCTTTTCCTACAATTCTACCCTCTCCCCACCCTCACCCTCACCCTCCTCTCCTCTTTTCCCTTATCCCAATCCCTATCGCATCAATCGTTATCGCCTTCCATCCCTGATCCGTCGAGACCTTGAATGACGAAACGAACTAATGGCCGGACGTGATCTAGATCCTATTCTTGAACAAGAACGACTTGTTTGAACGAAAAATACCAAATTCGAATATCAAGAATTTCTTCCCTGTGCGCCCGTTCCTTGCTCTTGGTATGGAGCAGCTGACTGACCAATACTGGCCTTTCCTTTTCTTGTTGCTTGTTTCTCATCTGTGATGACCTATTGTGGACGTATATGCGCGTGTTGCTATCCAGGACTTTGACGGCCCACCGGGAGACGCGAAAGCTGGAAGAGAATATTTCAAGAAACGGTTCGGAAGATTGGCACAGAAGGCTGGAAGATCGAAGGATCGGGAGATTTACATCCAGTGCGTTCCTCCCTCTATTGCCTTGGGATCGATTTCTGATCGTGTACCGCGCTTGTCCTCGCCCGCGGCTGTTGCCACTTTTGTTCTCCTTGCTGGGTGGTTCGTCAATCTAGTATAACTACAGCCACGGACACGGCGCTGCTGCGGGTAGTTATGGCTGCTGTCGAAGGTTTGTCTCTTCGTTCTTATGGCTGAAGAATCGGTTTGCTGACTTGATCCGTTCTTGTCCTGTCTTTCTGCCTCTCCAACTTGATCGTTCCTTCCGTCTTCCGTCACATCTCATGGCACCACACTCTGGATTTCGTTGCGATTTCCTTCAATCACCGTACGTCCCCGCTAATGCTCTTTGATGTTATCTATTTCTCTTCCCTATCCCCTTTGTTACCCGCCCCTTGTGATTGTTCCTCATTCCTACCTATCATCCTTCAGAGTGAGTACAATTTATTCAATGTGATCCTCCACTTTGTTCATTGCCTTCCCCCCTTTGCACCCCGGTTCTTGTCCTTTTTTCTTATTTTTATTCTTTGATTTTTCCTTCTGTTCGATGACTGCTGCTGTTGGTATCGAAACCAGCATCGTACTGCGCTCAAACCTCGAAGTGGCAGCACTCATTTAATCGCCTTGATTTTTCTATATTATCTTTATTTTTGCATCTATTTCTCTGCTTGTTTTATACTCTCCTTCTATTGCACGCTTTCGTTTATTCTCTACGTCCGCGTTTTACGATCGTTTCTTGCAATCTCTGTTGGTCTTGTCCTTTTGTTCCATCCCCCCGATTGCCATTGCACCGAGCTTAGAAGCACGCATCTATGCATACGCACGCGCACGCACATGCACGCATTCACGTTACGCGCACTTGACGTCCTAACCCACCGCTTTCCGTTGCAATTCCATGTACATGTCTTTGTTGTCGCTCTCCCTCCCTCCTCCCCATTGATATGTTTACATGTCGCTTTCTTTCCTCACGCACGCACACTCCCACATGCACGTTCGTTTGCTCCCCTCGCTTGTTTTGTCCCCCGCATGCATGCTTCGCTTCGCTTCGTCTCGTCTCGTCTTGCTCTTCTGTGTAAATCTCTTCACATGATAAAACTGGTCGATATTTCAACCCCCTTGCCGCTTCCTCTCTTCGTCATGTGCTATAAATCCCCTAAATCCCATCTTTTTGATTGTTGTTGGTTCTTGGTTCTGATTCTGATTCTGATTTTGATCCCTCTGTTTCTGTTGGTTTTCTTGTTCTTGATGAACTTTGCTATCTTGCTTTTCTTCGCTTCTTTCTGTATTTTTTTTTCTTATTTTTCATCTAATTGGTTTTTCTGTTCATTTCGAACTTTCACCATTGATTTCTTCTCTTTCTCTTTTCTCTTCTCTTGTCCCTTCTCTTTTTCTGCCTTGCGAGGCATTTTCTCGCGGGTCACTTTTGAACTCTTCCCTGTTCTTTTCTTGCTCTGTCTCATATTGTGTAAGCGTGGAGTATACTCATCGGGCAACTCTCTTTTTTCCCTCGCTTTCCCCTCTCTTTTTTGGTGGCACATGTTCTATTTTTGGGCGTCACTCGCCACCCATCAAATCAAAATTACAAAAACAAAACAAACCTTGTGACCTTGTGCCCCGCATCGCCCGTCTCGCGAAATGCGAAAATGCAAATCTCCCCCGAAAAAAACGAAAACACGGAAATACGAATACGAACACGAAAAAATTCTCTCACACACGCACGCCCACACGTACGCCCACGGAAACACCGAAATCAAATCACACATCGAATGACAACAAAACCCGAATGATCCCTCCTTGGGTTCGAAAAAAATTTCGCACGTATATGGGAAATGTGCGGGCGGGTTTTGTGTTTTGGCCTGCCCTGGTTTGGTAAACCTTCTCTTCCCTTTTGTTGTATGCGACCTGGTTCGTGGTCTATTGATCATTGTACCATGGCTGTTATCGCCCTTTTACGCCCTTCTACTTTCCTTTTCCCCCTCTTACGGTTCCTCATTTACTTTGCCTTGGCCCTTTTCTTTCCATTTTGGCCCACCGTCGATCACCAACTCATCACTACCCACCCACCAAACGAACGGGACTTACCATCTATCCCCGTTTCGTCTCAATCTCCATGTTCCACCTCGTCTTGGTTGGGTTGGTCGAATGAATCTTCTTCGGTGATGGCCTTGGCTCTTTCTTTCGTTCTAATCTCGCCTCTTTCGCTCCGACTTTGCCTCTGCTCGTCCGGGTTTCTGTGTGGGGCGAATGGCGCAATTCGTTCTCATTTTTTGTGCTGCTTTCTTGGCCGATTTTCTTTCTATTCTCGGTAACTCCTCTGCCGATCATTGTGATTGATGTTTACGGTGTCGGGTCCCAATGACGTGGCTGTGCCATCTGCTGTTTTGCTGATGAACGGATGGATGGACGAACCGTATGGATGGGGGTTCTCATCGCACACAAAAACGACTAATCTGATTTTCTGATTGAAATAAACTGTCTCTTTGTGCTGCCATCCGGATTGGTTGGGGGCTGCCATCTCTTTTGCAAAACTGCCGAATTGTATCGAAAACGGAACGAAATGCGGCTAAAAACCCGCTTGTTTCTGCACCTTCCAACTTCCAACCTAATCTCGAAATCTCGATGGCCCCGACAATTTTAATTGTCCTTGCTGCCTCCATTCCATCCTCGGCCACGCTACGCCACGCGATTTTTACCAATTCTTTATTGTAATCGTGTACTCACCCCTGGGTCGTACCGCCCCTTCATCCTTTCTTTTCGCAACCGCGCCCCTGGACTATGACCTCACCCCCACAAAACCTATTTCTGTCTAATCCCGATATTGACTGGCTCCATAACACGATTATTGCAATCCTGGAATGGGAATTTATCGGTCCTGTTTTTGCTGTCTGCGCGCGCTCCATTCGCCTCGGGCTTACTTATGCTTGTCGGTTCTTACTTGATTGATCCATCCACGGACTTGGGTTTTGTGGTATTGGTCATGCACTAATACCGACTTGGTTTCCGGTCTCAATTCGCTTACGCTTGCTTGGTCAACTGTACGGCTTCTTGGGTTTACTGGCCTTCTTTCTGCGCTTTGCATGGCACTTCATCTGGGTTCTTGGTTATCGTGTTGGCTTGAACTGTGTCCCGACCTCAACTATTATCGCAATACCGAATCATTGGTCTTCCTACTCATGGTCATCTGGGTGCGTTGCTCCGTTCGTGTTGCTTCTACTGATGATTTTTTGCATCCTCCGTGCTTCTTCTCGGGTGGGCCGGTGTCATAACCCATCAACATCAATCTCTGACCTTGTGTCGACATTCTCGGGTCTGCTTCTGGCCGTCATTTGACCTAAACAAACTCGTTGCGGATGCACGTTGCTTGCCATTGCACATTGTCAATCTCGCATCTCGCATCTTGCATCGCCCGTTGCTTCTGTTGACTGCCCGGCGACTCTGGACGAATAAACATTGATACGCGACTCGCTGACTGATTTAACTGGATGCCATGCGTCATGCATCATGAATCATCGACGGCGACACACCGACATCATCAACTGATTGTTAATTCCCGCGTTTTCCGCATTTGGTTCTGTTGCACTCACTCGCTTCTTTTTGTCTATTGGTCTTCTTCTGGGGTTTACGACCTGCTCTTGGGGACTTTGCCTTCTTGCTTCTGGCTCGGGTTTGTCTGTCTACGTGGCGTATGCTTTCTTGCTCCTTTTTTCTTCTTCGTCTGCTTTTACGTTATGCGTTGATACGGGTATGACTTACGCTTTGGCTCCGGCTGTGATTGGCGCCTTATAGTGCGATTGTGAGCAAAAACGTGAGTTCCTTGATTCTTGAATACGATTTTGCTTTGCTTCGTTGTTCTTTTACCTTTCGTTTTTTGTTGTCTTCTGTCTTTCTTCTTCTGTACTGGCCACCTTTACACCTTGTACTTCCCGCCTTCCCGCCCACCTTCTCCCTCTCGTTCCTCTCTTCTTGCTCCACCATTCATAGCCGCGCGGATCGATGCCGCGGCAACCAGTCATCCGCCTACGGGACTTAGGCTTCGGCGTTACCTCCCGCTAAATCGAAGGGAAGGGAACTAAGGCTCTTCTCTTCTACTTTTTGCTTTATTGTGCTCTCTTCCTGTTGCTCGGGTTCTAGCCCCTTGAGGTTTGATACGAAACCTGAGCACGACAGGCCAAGGGCAGGCTCTCAGGTTTCTTGATCCTCGTGCCTCGGTAGTCGCAATTCGGTCCTCGCGGCAATTCTTTATCCTCCCTTCTTTTTCTCATTCCTACTTCTACCGCTGGATCGTTGGTGCTGGTTGCCACCACTGGGTGGGTTCTTGCTCCGCGAGCGAAAAAGAATTCAGGTCCTGGTAGTAGCAGGACTACTTGTCAGTGCCAAAGACTGCCCATTGCGGTCAAGGTTGCCGTCATGATGGCTTGGGGTTTTCCCTGTCGGTGGCAGTACGATTATCGTGAGAGGCAATAGTCCAGAATGGCCGGCTTTACGGCGTTCTTCAACCTTCCCATTTCGTTGGGTGCCGAGGGACGTAGGGATAGCACTTGGCTGGACGGGTCTCACTCAGGCTGGAGCACGGGCAAAGAGGGGAATAGTATTTTTCCCTTGACATTTTATCAGGCCTTTTTGTTTCTCTGGGTTTGGTAATCTCTCTCATTCTCGTCGTATATCTTTTTTGCTTGTGGCTTGCGATTAACTGGGACACTGCTTACTGACAGCTGGTTAAATACGGTTTAATATGAACGCTATCCGGACAATTTGGGATTCGTTTGTTAACCGCCGTCAAAATATCAAACACCGCCAATGCCAACTCCAACTCCAACTCCAACTTCAATAACAAATAACAAATATCAATACCAATACCATATGCATGCACCGCCAAAATTCACTTTTTCTCTCAAATCATCAATCTACTGTACTTTCGGAAACACGGTTTCGTCATAACACCAAAAACACCAAAAAATACCAAAAAAAACTATATCCACCATTATTTTCGACTTTCTTATGTATCTATCGGTATTTTTTTAACAGCTTCGGGCGATTATGTTGTAGGGTTTTTGATCCGAGAAGGGAGGCGGAAGAAGAAGGGGAGGGGAGAGGGAAGATATGAGCGCGACGGGTAGACCCACGACCAACCGACACCATTCGTTCATTTCTTTTATCTCTTGTTCCTGTTCGTCAGTACCTCGACTGGATTCGACACTCACACCTCTGTTCTTGACCCTTTGAATCTCTCCTCGCCATCCTTGTCTTTTTCTCGACCATTCCCTTACCCACTAGGAGAACGATTCGTGCTCTCATATTTCCGTGTCGTTTAGCCTACGTCACCCTCGTTCATTTCACTGATGCTTCATTATTTTGCTATCCGTTTCATGATCCTGACTTGTACATAGAATTTCAAATTTCTTCTTACTCCCCCTTTTACGTACAGTACGTTCCACTTCACCTTTACGTGTGGGTCGAACTAAGGTGGTGGTGATGTCGAATAGTGGATTAGTGTGTGGGTGGTTGTGTGGAAGTCTCAGAAAGTCGGTTCGGGCCTGGGCTTAACGACAAAGTCGACGATGGACGGATGGATGAAGGGAGAAACGAGGAGACGAAGAAACCTAGGCTCAAGCCCTCAAAGATTTGTCAATGTCTACCCCGCAACAATATCGTCCAATTATGCTTTCCAACCTTTGACTTTTGCTTTCTCTTCCCCTTCGTTCATCTCCTTGTCTATTCTTTTTTTCGCGCACCTCGTAATCAACTTAGGTATACTGTACTATTTGTATATGTTTCGACTCCGCCTTTGCTTGTGGTCTACTATAGGTCCCTGCAGACTATAGGGACGTGAATGGCGGAGATGTGTATTTAGATCCTCGTATATTCGTTCCTCATCCCCCTCCCAGCAACAGCCTCTTCTATTCTCCTCCTTTTCCCTTTTTGCCACAACTGTTTTTTTGTGTTAATATCTCTTATTTCTCATGTATATTTTTCCGTTGCCGTTGGAGGTACCCCATATCCCAACTCGCTCTCTCGTGTGCCTCCATCTTAGTCCTGTTGCTGTCTAGGGTCTTATGTACAGTAATGATTGAGGGTTGGCAGAGGTCAGGTACTTGCGGAACGTACCTGCTGTAAGAATGATCAAGACATTTGGCAAACGTCCGGACTAGGCCGTTAGCATCTTGCATAACGCAAAAGGTCTTGCAAGATTATGCTTACATCCACAAGTAGATGGCATGGTGGCGGTGGAAATGCCTGTACTTGTCGTGATCTGGGCGCTGGGCTCTCGCTCATTCGACTCCCCCGTGGGGGCTGTGTGCCGCACCATGATATCCCGTTCATGACCGAGGAGCGTCTTCATCAGTTGCGCCCGACGTTTCCCTCTACCACTGTACTCCTGCATCAATGGACCAAGAACGTTCAATCCTACCAACAACCAATTGCCAGCTTCAGCGCCACTACCCGACACCACAAGATGTATCCAAAGCGCTCGAACACCTTGCCAAGCGTCTGCCCGTTGAACTGGCGGAAGAAAACCTTCGACAGGCGGAATACTGGCCAAGGCTGCTCTCTCACGTTCGGCAGCGCGTCCGAGTGGAGCCTCTAGGGTTTAGATGCGAAGCGTGGTCTGCATACCTAGTTTCCGAGGCAATTCCAAAGCTGGAAGGTGGTAATGGTGGCCCTGCTATACGAATTGAGAGAGTGAAATTCAAGATGGAGAGTCGGGATCAACTATGGGGTGGAGACCAGTCGTTTATCCGTAAGTAAACATTGTTGCTTGGCGAGCCTTATGGATGTAGCTTAATTTTGATATATGCGATATCGTGTTCACTGTAGCGCCACCTGAAGATGCTTGGAGTGGATTTGACGCCGTCGTCCTTTCTGAATCCGAATCGCGAGGCTTATGTGATCCTGTAAAGCCCCGCGAGATCGATATTGAACGGATACGGGATCTTGAAGCCAGGTCCTGGGCAATTCAGAGGAATCAGTATGTAGATCCAGAGCAGAGAACATATGAGGTAGTATGGAATAGGGGAGAGTGCCATCCGCTTCCTATGAGTGAGGATGGTGCTGGGATCGGTCCTCGATTCATTGAGTCTCTTAAAGGCGGCGATAGGATCGCTCTTGTTGCTCATTCTGGGGTAAGTCGTCAATTTTATTCCCTTGCGCTTTTGTTGTTAAGGTGTTTATGGGCATTTAGCATCCTGGTTGGGTACAATGCGTTTATGAAGCTACGATAGAGATATTTTATTCTGTATAATCCTGGTATAATTGCAACAGAGCCAGGTAGAAATGGTTTATGGAATGCAAAGTTGTTAAAAGGTTCAAGGAGCTAGTATTTCGTTAAGCTTTGCATATCCTGAAAATGGCAACAACAGCAAAATGGAACTGAACCCCGAAGGAGTCAATACTCACTGTCACAGATACCTGTATGGTATCTATGTACCTACCTTCCAGCACGAGTTCCAGTGTCCTATATTGATACTGCTCCGATCCTTGAACACCTGAGCATCGATATCGGCAGGCACTGCCCGTGCACGTCAAAGTTTGTCAATTCAGAGATTGGCTATCCCCATTTGATGGCCGTCTCAGGAGTAGTGGCAGACAACGAGGTGTACATCGCGATTGATGTAGTCCGTATATTAAGCTTAAGCTGTCGGGTTGTGGTGACAATAGGACTTTGCTAGCAAATTCAATATCGGGCAGGTGTGGTAGCCACCAACGTCATCGGCATATTCCGAACCGTTGCAACATACACTTCCACCAATCCAATGGGCCAAGCGCGCTCGACTCTCCCAACATCCAGCCACCGCCGATACCATCACCCAACACCCCAAGACGTCTCTCAAGCTCGCAAACACCTCATCAAACTCCTGCCTGTAGAGCTGGCAGATGAAATACTACAACAAGCAGAGTACTGGCCACGACTAGTCTCCTACGTTGAAGAAGACGTCCGTGTTGATGCTGAGGCGCCTAGATTCGATGCCTTGTTTGCTTATATTGCTTCTGAGGAGATTCCGAAGCTGAGTGGTATACGAGTGGAGAAGGTGAGGTTTGAGATAAGGAGTCGCGATCAAGGATGGGGTGGAGATCCAGGGCTTGTCTGTACGTATACTGTTTCATCAGATGGTCCATGGGCCCGCAATCCAGTTCTGACGTGTGGATTATCGAAATTAGTGCCATACGATGGTGCATGGAGTTGGTTCGATGCCATTATCCTCTCCGAAGCCGAATCACAGAGCTTGCGTTTGCGGGACCTTGTAAAGCCTGGCGACGTCAATATGGGGGATATCCAAGACCTGGATAATCGGACTTGGGTAGTTCAGCGGAATAAGCGCGCAGATCCGGAGGAGAGAACCCATGAGGTGGTATGGAAGAGGGGAGAGTGCCGGCCGCTGAACATGGATGAGGACGGTTCTGGGAATGGCCCGGGTTTTGTGGAGAGTCTTAAAGGCGGTGATCGGATTGCTCTTGTTGCTCGTGCTCGGGTGCGTTATGCGTCTTTGTGCATGCTTCGAGGTGCTGAGATGGTTGTTTTGTTTGCGTTCAGTACCCTGGTTGGGCGAATTTGGTTAAGAAGGCTACGATCGAGATCTTTTATTCGATTTGATTTTGGTGTACTCATCTCGATTCAGTGCAATGTACACACGGATTGGTACTCTGGACTTTTGGTGACATTGCTTCCGTTGGCTAATGGTTGAACATTGCATACGACTAGATATTCAAGGAGTCTATAACAAAACACCTTTAAAATATTCTCGATTCTTGGTCTTCGCCATGGCCCTGTATCGGGATTGCACAGCACAAGTGGATGCGGTTTGTCATACCGATGTGCATAGCAAGTTCACTTGCTGCCTCCTGTCTGAAGTTAACGCCAAATTACTGCTAGTGATGCTAACGAAACAGGACGCGCATGTGCCTTACTCTCAACTCGTTGGCTATGCAGAAATTACTACGATAGTACGAAGAAAAAGGACACCACGTTACGCAATCAAGAGAGAGGTCATGATGATGAAGAAGCCAACCTATGCCCTACAGCCTCGAAGTAATCAGGAGATGGGGGTGTCGAATTTTGGATGAGAGGATAGCTTACCAACGGGGCAAGCAAATTCGCCCCTATACTCAACGCAGCCCATATCTAACCGCTCCTACCTCCAACCATCAATCATCACCAACTCAAACTGCCACCACTACCACCACCATTCTTACCAAAAGCATGTTTAACAGAACACAATTCTTTGGCTACGTCCTCGACGGAAAACGACTCCTCAAAGAAGCCCTCAAATTTGGCGACAGAAGAATGGAAGCTGGCGAATACGTTCCCAACGAATACCAGTGTCTCACAATTCTCCAATAAGCATTCCTTTTACCACACGAGAGCTGTAAATTGGGTTGGAGATGATGATGATGAGAGGATATATCCTTTTCTCGTTTTGGCATCGCCTTATAGTGAAGACAAGTTGCTGTACCCATCGCCAAGGAGGGAAATGTTGTTTAATGGGTCGTTGAGGGTGTTTAAGAGGATGATGAGGCTGAGGGGGAAGCCGAAGTGGTATCTATTTGCATACGTACGTGCTTTTTTGTGGGTTTTATTAATTGGGGATCATATTAATTTGTGCTTTTCTTGCGACACTGCCGCTCTGAGCAGTAGTTTCAGAATGCAGGACTCGTATGAATACTGTAATTAAAATAGTTAGTCGAAATTCATCGAGACCGCAAATCATTAGTGTTGTCGATTTTGAAAGTAGATTGTCTGCATACTGAGCATCATGACCAACATCGGATCGTGCGGCTGTAACTGGGGAAGTGTATTCATCCCCCTGCTCCCAATGACCCTTGGAAGAGTTTAAATAATAGACACATGGTTAATAATAGGTTGGTATCTCGCATGCATGCGAGAGTCCTTGAACGGAGACCACCTGCCTGAACAAGCTGTGTGCCCGTAACTGCAGGACCGCGAGATGAGCTGGTGATTAACCATAAACCCTTCCAGAGTTCCCCACCACAAGTCGTGGATACTCACAGTGGCGTTCAACCTCCCCTCACGACGACTGCCATTCCAAAGCCGCTAAGCCAAAAACTTTTAAACTGACAAGCACCGTGGGTAGCTGAGCTCTTGACCCTGCCTCACACCTGCGTGTCTGGGTAACTCTGCCTGCTTTCTCAGCTGCCTGGCAAAGCATAGGTTGTATGGTGCTGCATCGGATACTCGCGCCACGGAGCCGGCGGGAAAGTTGACGTACTTGACCTACAAGCAATCAGTGGGGGGTGGCAGATTGAAGGACCCCGGACAATGCTGGTAGGGGTCTGATTTTCAGAGGGGGCCCGGTGTCCGTTTTATTTTTTCGCCGAAGGCTATGCTCTAGCCTTCGGCGAATCCGGCCACCTGTTTTGCCCGAAGTTGATCTGGCCCAGGGATCTCATAACATCGCAAAAAAAATCGCAAAAAATCAAATAAAAATCCGCTGGAACTGATTTCGATGGTTAGGGGTCGAAAAGTCATGAATTGGCAAGTAACTCAGGTGAAAATCTTAGAGGATGAAGCTCACGGCAATGTCCGGACTGCCACCTGGGAGCCCGCTCGCGAAACAGACCTTTCATGTCCGAAAATAATGCAAGCATTTTCGGTCTCGCGGTCCCAAATTTGTCCGAAACGCCATCAGACCTCTACCTGTATTGTCCGAGGCCCCTATCAACTTCTCCTTCGTTGTCCTATCGATTTTCCTTACCCTTATTCAAGTGTCTTCGTCTAGGGTGTTGTGATCGTCTGTCTCCTTCGACTAAGCTTCTCCTTTGATCCTCCACCACGTACATATACTTTTGTCACTTCTTCCTACCTTTGCTTATGTACCTTCATCGAAGGCATTGCGCTGTGGTCTGCTCTCGACCTAGTCCACTCGTACGTATCATTTTGTCGCCCTTCTTGCCCTCGTTCAGGTGTCTTTGTCTAGGGCGTCGTGCTCGTCTGTCTCCTTGCGACTAAGCTTCTCCTCCGACCTCTACCACGTACGTAACCCTTTATCATTCTTCCTACTTTGGCTCACGTACCTTCATCCTTGGCATTACGCTGTGCTCTCCTTCGTGACACAGTCCCATTCGTACGTATCATTCTGTCGCCCTTCCTTACCCTTTCTTACATTGCATCATCCAAGACACCTCGCAACGACGCCCGAGGAACAAGCCACTTTCGAGGCCACCATCGTGGACGCTTGCACAAAACACAAGCAAGCACATTGGAAGGACTATAACTACCGAGCCTGCGTGTTCATCGGGACCGATTACTTCGTGAAGTTCGGCGACCCCCAGACCTTATGGCCTGAAGTCGCAACTCAATCCTATATCTCCGAGTATGCACAGTCTCACCCAGATATGCCGCGCATGCCACGCATTCCCAAAGTGATACACCACTTTCGAGACCAACAGACAATGTATTTGGTCATGGAGTATATCACACTCACAGCCCCCTCTCCAGACCTCACCGAGAGGACAGCAGAGGCTCTCAAATGGCTTTCGGGGGTTCCAGCTCCTCCCGACCATGTGTTTGGTCCCTTAGGGGGCGGTCGCATCCGCCATAGATTCTTTAAGGACAATGAGGCGCCTCTGTCTTTCTCGAGCATCGGGGCCCTAGAGCGTTACATGGAGAAAGTGCGTCCGTGCTTTTATTTTCTCGAGCATCCACCATTCGCTAACATGTAATCTGGGCCAGGGGTACACTATGCTCTCGAGCTTGGCCAAGCAGCGGGTGCCATCGATCAAGATCTGCGGTGAGCGCCTAATGTTCATGCAGCCCGACATGCACCCCAGCAACTTTGGCGTCGACGAGCACGGGAACACGGTCCTGATGGATTTCGGGGAGGTCGCGCTGTTGCCCTAGTCCTTCGCCGCGCATGCCATGTCTTCGGACAACAGCCTCGCCCCTAGCGCCAGGTCCTTGGGTTTGTCGAATAGTTCCAAAGCCTCGATGGCCGCAATCTCCTATTGTTTGTGGATGACGTCCGACCCGAAACTTGGTGCGTCAACTTGGTGCGTCAACTTGTACCTGGTATAGAATTTCAACTAACATTTGCCATAGGCCTGAACGAGGACGGCTATCCCAAGACGAAGGGCAGCAAACACTAGACGAAGGGGATAGGTTACGATGTATGTCCACTCGCGATCCCCAAGCTCAGCCTAGTAAGTAAACCCCTCTGCTTGCTATAGAACTTGAACGCGAAACTAATCTAGAAATATGAGGTCTAGGTTTCGGTTTTCTCATGCTCTCCACCCCTGCTCCCGCTCTCCGAATCATTGTCTATCTCGAAGTGCTGTCTTGCTTTGATGTGGATCAATGTTAGGGACCAGCATGGAAAGACTAATCCGGGTTCAATCTGCGGGTAACCCGAATTTTCGGATTGGTTTACCCACGAATCCCTGAGCCAAGGGTATGCTATGGCTGGCACCAAATGAAATATGCTATATTTTCACAGACAGTAAGAGAATGAATTACTGTATTCCTTTTACTTCAGTTTTTAGAGTGTATGTCAGGAATTTGAAGAATAGGTGTATTTTTATTTTTTGTCACATGTCACACAACAATATAAAAACCCACAATGATTCTGAGTTTATATTAACAAACTGCTATGCAACAATGCTCTGCTACTGGTTTAATGTAATAATTGACTATGTCACCAACCCCAACAATGGACAACTATTGTAGAAGGAAGTGATGTACTTCCCAATCTACCAATTCAATGTAAGACATATAGATGGAAGAACTTTTGTCTGTACTCTGCTATTATTATCAACCAATTCCCCTGAATATTTCACTAACTACTACTTTGAGGGTAAAACAGTTTGGGTTGAAGATATAACTATAAACCCAACTAAACACTTCAGCTCAAGTTAAATCACCTCAAACCCACCAATCAAATTGCATTGTGCTTAACAACCAATCTACAAATCTATTAGAATATTTCAGGAAACCCACTTTCTCGGATGGGTCCTCAAGAAACATGAAGTTTTCACAACTCCACTTTTTATCAGATTCTGATGGCAAATGGTAAACCAACAGATAAAAACAATAGAATTACTATATATAGATAAATGAACACAGTAAATAGTTAAATGTATATTTGTCATATTTCTGGAACTACTTGGCCTCAATATATATAAGGAGTCAGTAACCCAGTCAAAGCTTCTTAGCTTTAACTTGGTCTACTCTCTTAAGTTCCATCACTTTCACTCACTTCAATACCAATGTCAAGAATATGACAACAATACTAAAGGTCATAGACAATAAGCTATCAATAACAATGTAAGTCACTCATTGACACTAAGATCTATTCTCAGAATCAAGAATATATTAGCAAATATGTTTATCATACATTAGATATCTTATTTATTTCTAGAATTGAGAATATCAAGTCTGAAAACAGGACTATATCAAACAAAGGTATTTATATGTAAGAAATGTGGTTTGTATACAAGGAATAAAATGTATTAAAAAGTAACATAATAATAAATGTGGTTATTGATGATGAGTAATAGGTCAGAAAAATAAAAATTTAGATAAGTAACAATAAGTAATTAGAAAGATGGATCTAGAGGGTTGCTGACAAAATTAAAATAATATAAACCCTGCAAATAAAATAAATTTTAAAAAAATTATACATAATATATGTATTGTATTTACAATAATCAACAACTTCAAGGTGTTATAGTTTTTCCACATGTATACATTTAATCTTGAGTTTATACCTTTTATCCTATCTTGTTTGATTTTAGTAATACTTCTTTTAGATCAGTTTTCCAAAGTTATTCCATCCATATATCACATGCTGATCTCACTTTTGATCCTGATTAATCTAGATTGATTCAGTAATCTAAATGAGATAAGCCATTGATCCAC
>KB722736.1:375634-403300 GCA_000349905.1 Volvariella volvacea V23 | reverse complement strand
AGGAGTCGTGGTCCAAGCTCGAGCGTTCAAAATTCAAGGCGCGCAAAAAGGTGATGGAGAGTGGTGGTAATGGTCAGTCCCAGCGGGACGACGTTCGTGTAGATTTTATCACTTGGACCCTTGCTTCCATGGACTACCTTCCCAATCTTTTCTGGCTCTAATTCCTATCCTTTCTTCCCCCTATCTTCCATTTCAAGCCTTGTTTTCGACTATCTTGTTATCGTTTCCCAGACAGTTAAACCCCTGCTTGCATTCCCTGTTCATCTTCATCTGCACTTGCATCTGAACAGTTTTGTCATGTGTTTATTAGTCAATTTTTTTGTGCTTGTTGCGATAATCTATGATATGATATGCATCTCTCTGAGCCTCGTGCGTTTAAGGATCTCGCGACTCCTTAATGAACTGGCTGCATCGCGAATAGTCGCTTGTACGACCCTCAGGCTGGGCTACTCTAGCCTCTCTGAGCCCAGGTCTGGAATACTCCACCCCACGATGCCCGTTCCGAGTCGGATAAGGCTCGACGCATCACACCAGTCCTACAGTGCAGCAGTCAGTGCTGGAGCATGTTCTGAACGTTCGTTGTACGATAACAACTCGGAATCAACCGTATCAAAATAGGCCTCGATCGCGATCGAAAAGGTATCACGACAACCCTTTGTGGTCGCACATTCTCCCGCCTTTTGTCGTCTTGAAAAATCCTTCTTGCGAAGACGAGAATGGGACCCACTGAGCTCCAACGGGAGGCTTATTGCGAAGTAGTGCTTGATGTGCATTTTGAACCCTTGAACGAGGCTCTGGAAGTAATACGGGGGTGGAGAAAGAACGTATGCCAAGAGCGGAGTCCAAGGTGTCAATTGGGTTCGACCCAATCCCACCAGGTGCTGGGAAAAAGGGTCGTCAAGGTCTTGGGAGAGAGCCTGAGAGATCGATTCAATTTCCAAGGGGCCAATTTGATGACCGCAAGGTCCTCCTTTTTCTTGTAAGTCAACTTCGGTCTTTGTGCTTATTCTCGTTTTGGAGGTGCATGCAAGCTCTCGGAGTCTCGGTCGATGGGCGCAAAAGGCGCCATCTGGCTGGTCTGGCCGCTCTGAGCGGTGTCCGTCGAGCGCGTGTGTGGGGAGCGCCCCCCTGGATGGGTTATCATGCGACGCTTGTGTGGGCACCGTGGGTGGGGTGGCTAATCTCAATCGATATCTCAAACACGTTTGAGTGCATAACCTGGCCGAGTCCCTTGACTGTTCCTTGTGCCTCTGGGCCAAAGGAGCAGAGGACGTCTTGGGAGAGGTCCTGTGCTGGCTCCTGCGGTTCAGTGCTGTGTCCCGGCCGGGGGAGAGGTACACACGTCATTTCTGGTGCTTTGGGTGATGAACCGGGCCAGCAAAGGAAAAAATATTAATGTTGATTGCCAGGTCAAAAAACATCCGGCATCCTCTTCCGTGGCTCAGGTCAATAAAAGTACGAGTCGCCCTTTCGGCTTTGGACCCTTTCAACTCCAGTCTCTTCCTCTCCCCTTCAACTGATTTCTCTCACCAGCCTTCACTGGCCTGTCAAGAATCGGAGATAATCCGTTCGAGGCTCGAGGTATGTATGTTTTTGTACATTCGTGATGTCTGCTTATTCCTCTCCCTTCAACTTTCCCTTTCCCAATCCTTCTTCGTCCTCTTCTATTCCCTCTCCCCTTCCGCCCTCCCAGACCAGTGTTTCCTTTCGAATTCTCACCTCCTTTCCGTCCACTCAGTAAGTTATGTTACCCTAACGCCTCATTGCACTCGCTGCATTCTGCAAAGTCCCTCGTGATACACTTTATCCTTTTACTTCATGGTTTATCCCCCTCTTTCGCCGCTCGCCGCCTACCTTCTGATAAACTCTACTTACGAGGGCAAGGGATATTGAAATACTTCCCCACATAGGCCAAACACGTCACTAACATATTTAATTCATTCTGTCAAGGCGCTCAGGTTTATAATCTCCTCCAAACTTGATCAAATCAAGCCACTCAGTCTCCCTCCCTCGTCTCTTTACGCTATTCCGAACGACCTTATCTCTGCCAGGGCGCTCTAGCCAGAAACTGACGTGAAGAGCACAAGTCTCGTCCAACATATTCACATAGAAAACCTCGGGTTCACAATGCCTCCGGGATCTAGGTCTTCAAGCTCTTACGACCTAACACTTACGCGTACCCGCACGCGTACCGATGCTTCTATCAACTCCATCTCGCTACCCGTCGTACATTCGCCACACGTCAAGCCGTCCGGCAGGGCGAAATCAAAATCAACGAAGAGTAAGGGAAAATCAAAAGCTGTGGTTTCGTCAAGTCAGGTGGAGAGACAGGTGCAGGTGGCACTGTCTAGATCACAGTCTCGAGCGACGGTGGCGAGTATGCACCAGCCGAAGGGGGTGTACGTAACATATAAGGAAAGAGGAGGGTTCGCAACATGGAGGAGGAAGTGGATTATATTAGAACATGGGTATCTCAAGATTAAGCTATCGCCCGTAAGTTTATTTTTATTCACACTTTTCTGCTCGTGGCTTGTTTGGCGCAGTCGCTGGGTTGACGTTGTGCGTGGTGGCCTGCATTTGGGTATAGCCATCTACTCCCGTGATTGCTATGGGAAACGAGTATGCCACCGTTGTCAGGCAATAGGCTGTGCGGGCGAATTGTGGCGAGGGGTTTCCCAAGCTCTACCCTGCACGGTTTACGCCTGCATCAGAGTCACGACACACAAATCAAGGCTCATCCGTCTTGCTTTGTTGTGGCTCGTCACGGCGGTGGCTGTCGTGCTGTCATGCATGCTGTTAGCGATGGCTATATCGACATTATGACATCTCTCCTTTGATGGGAAGTATGGTATACGACAAAATGGCATCATGATTTCGGTCTCTTGCACACTTGTCACACATTTTGCCTTTTGCTCGTATTCGTCATTCGTCACCCATCAGTGTCATTGCCCATCACCCCCGTCGCCCATTCCGTTCTTCCTCTCCTCTTCTCGCCGTATATTACCGTTGCGACCCAACGGGCCATTCAGGGTCTTCCAAATCGAAACACGAAAATCTAACCACGTTTCCTCTACCCTTCCCTTCACTCCCCCTCTCCTGTTCCTATTCCTATTATTATCTATCCCCGGATATCACACCACGAAAATCACACAGGTAGCATCAAAAAGTCAACTCGACATTCCACTATCGGAAACCACAAAACTCGAGCACACGTCCATCAGGCCGTGTTGTCTGTTGCTCCGCGTCCAGGGGCGCACATTTTATTTCTCATTTCAAGATGAAGCGATTATGGAAGAGTGGAGGGGGGCGCTGGAGGAAAGGAGGAGGCCGCGGTCGAGAGCTGCACCGGGTGGTGGGCGCGGTGCGGTTCCCTGGGGGTTGGAGGATAAGCTGCATGTCGAGGAGGATGGGCAGGGGGATGGATTTACGGTAGGTCATATTCACCTGAGCTCGGAGCTCGTGATTTCTCTGTTTTGGGAGGTGGCGTGCTGTTGCTGTTGTTCTCGAATTGCCCCATGGGGGGGCTGTTATTGTCATTGTCACCGTGACTTGAGAACACACCGCCTCCAATTGTTTCTTTTCCTCCTCATTTTCCGTTTCGAGTCATCCTTGTGCTGACGGCTGTGGTTGTGGCATTGTTCTCTTCTCGATTGTTCTTATTATTATTTAGGGGCTTCCGGATGGCTGGCCTGCATCTGCCGCTCACCGCTCTGGTCCACACCCAGACGTCCCCCAGGACGTCGTCGTCGAGCCAGCGCAGGCACAGACACCAACACGAATACCATCCATACCAACGACAGCCATAAGAAGAGTCAGCACCAACGCTTCGAGCACCACAGGACCCATCAGAGAGGAGCGATTATCAGGCGGAGCAAGTTCCCAAGCCCAGCTGACGATGTCGAGCGCGAGCACGGATGACCTAAAGGGTGGAGAGGACCGGGTGCTGCTCGAGGGGCAGTTCAAGGTGAAGGAGCTCGGAGGGTGGGCACGGTGGCTGTGGTTCTCAAAGTATCTGACTTTGACGCCGAGGACGCTGACGGTGTCGAAAAGAGCTGGGGGTAGCGTAAGTCCACCGTCTCTTGCCTCTTGCGTTCCGCCCTTGTGGAGTCCTGGAGCGACTGACGCCATTCCTTTAGGCGCAGAGACAGATGAGCCTGCATGCGGTGATACACGTGACCCGGGTGGAGAACAAAAAGTGCTGTCTCCTCGTCGATGTGGCCATTGGCCGACCGCTGTTGATCTCGTTTGAGAGCGACCGGGAGCTATATGCGTGGCAGGACGCGATCTACGACCACAGTTTGACGTCCGGGGTCGGGATGCCGACGAATTTCGTGCACAACATCCATGTTGGGTTTGATCCGGTCAATGGAGCGTTCACCGTGAGTTTTGATTCCCTATCTATCTGTCATTGAGCCGTGTTGGGCCTTAGAAGGGGGATGGATGATGTTTAATCCGTATTTTTTTTTCCCCCTCGGTACAGGGTCTGCCGGATCACTGGAATAAACTTTTGAAGACGAACGCTCTGGTCCCCGAAGAGCACGTACGGAGGAGCCAGGTTATCTCCCAAGAACAAGCAAAACACCTCACCCAGTCGATCAACAACCACAGCCGAAGCAAATCCCGCTCTAGTGCAGTACACGATCAAGAGGCGGCTGAGCCCTCCTCGGTCGTCAACTCGACCTCGACTTCGAGCTCAAACTCGAGTTCGCATGTGAGGAGACGGACGACGGTGAGGAGCGGGGTGGAGATGGTGAATACGGATACGCTTCTTTCGACTTCGTCTACGCTGATTAATCATTGATCGTTAACGGATATGAGGGTATGGATATGGATTAGGAATATGGATAGATATGTGTGCGGTCGTGAGGCCGCGGTATGGACACTGGGTATCTTTCAACGTCTTGATGACGACGACAGCGACGACGGCGGCGGCGACTGGCGCACGCTTTTTCTTTTCAATGGGCCACGGCAGTGTCCGGCTCGGTGTAAAAATACTGGTCTTCCTTGCAACCGGTTTGGATGTACCACTATCGACATCTTCATCATCATCATCATCTTCATCTTCATCATACAGTTTCTCTTTTGCTCTCATCTACTTTTTTACTTTTACTGTTACCTGGTTAACTCTACATCCCGGCATTTTTTTTGCCCTTCTTCTCCTTATAATTGGTGCCCGTTCAAGTTCTTTGTTGCTTTGCTTTGCTCTGTTCTGTTCTGTTCTGTTGCTCTCCTCTCCTCTCCTCCTCTTCTCCCGGTCTCGCTGTGCAATACACGCCATCGAGCTTTCAGCTCCAACCTCCCGCATCTATTTTACCATATAAGTAAGCCAGTCCGAATTAATTAATCAAGTCAAGAAGAAAAAGATTCCCGATGAGGATGACATTATGCATTTACTTGGGCTCGATAAGATGCGGCGCCAAGCGGATTGAGTAAAGGCCAAATGGAGATAGGGTACTTTAGAGCATACTTACATGTACATTAGCCAGCCAGCCAGCTCGCTGGGTCGTGGAAGGAGGAGGACCTATCTCCACCTGGCTATGGTCGGAAGAGACAGAACCTTAGCCGTGTATGCATAGTTTTATCACGTGTATTTATCTTGTATTTTCACATTCACACTGTGCTTATTCCGTTAGCACTAGAGCAATGTCCAATCCGCTTTTGAGTCGATCGCTTGGCTAGCGCTTGAGAGTCCTAATGCTCAAAGTCTTCCTTCAATAGACAGACTATCGACTCTCGGTACAGCCCAGAGCCTGAGCGCCTCTAGAACGATTGCTTCTTCGCGACTCTTGCTGTTTTGTTGTGCAGGAACGCCTATAACCGGACACCCACCTGCAGATAAGGCCAGTGCTATGGTCTGCGGGCATTGAGCTGCTGACAGATGCACAAGATATATAGGTGAGGTGAGCAAAGGGACCAATGGGGTGCCGCGATACCCACGGCGTGCCTGAGGCTGGTACTGAGTTTGGCAGTTGCCACATCCAGCTGGCGCTGCATACCGGCGTCCAAACTGTTCTGAACGCGTCGTTCTTTTGCAGGTCTGTGGATTCTTGCTCTAGACTTTGAGATTGCACCGGTTTTGGTGACATGGATATATTCGGCAGCGCTGCAGGGACAGACGCTTTCTGGACTTGCAGGTGCGTGGAGAAGGGCGGGATGTCACGGGTGAGGGGCTGAGGGCTAGTAAGGCCCAGAGGTCAGGGGTCTGCATGCTGTTTGCCATGGATGGACAGCATTCTAGAGGCGCGTACTCCGTGGGTTAGAGGTCCCAGATTGGGCGGATGAATAGGAGCAACATGAGGGCGCAGGTCGGGCCAGTGGAGGTGGATTAGGTTAGCAACAGTGGGTTCTCGAGTGATCGCTTTCACCATGAATTGCGTTGTGCCGTCGGTAACTGATGAAAAATACGACCAGCTTCGAGGCAGGGGCTAAAATGCTTTTTCCCTTCAGACGTGAGCATGTGCAGTCTGCTTTCGGTATTGCTTTCGTTGCTTTGTTGCACCTGGATTTTCCTCCAGGGTATCATCTTACTAGAAACACACTAGGGAACCATCTGATTTTTCTAAAAGGCCTCGACACACAGACCCATAAAGATAGGGGCACAGGGACTCGTTCAATTCACCGTTACGTTTTGGTTTGGATGCCTGGACTATTATTTGTATTCTCACCATTAAGACTTGTTAGTCACCGCCCTGCCACCCACTCGCCCTCTCGCCGCTGTGCAATACATACCGAGCTTTTGGCTCCCAAGATAAGATCTTATCTTCCCATCTTATCTTATCTCCAACACATATCGGTCCGAACGGCGAACCAATCATAGCCGGGGAATGACAAATGCGTGTGCCCGCCGTCTCGGCCGTCATCGACGCGGACATCTCATCTCTCTCACGGCCACCTCTCCTCGACGTCGTCGCTCGCAATCAACGATGACGACCGTCTTTGATCTCTTGACCTTCCCACCGACGTCCAAGGCGTTCAGCGCACTCAGATCCTCAATTACCGATGACTCGCTCGCTGGCAGTGCCAGCACGAGTGGAGCCCGGCCGTCCGTGTCGAGGACCTTGACGGGTTCATCTGACGATGGGTCCGCATCCCGTAGGAAAACGAGCAGATTGGACACGGACTCTGATGCGGCTTCTGCTTCCTCTATTAGGTCTGTCCAGAATCGAAACCCGAACAAGCCAGGCACGGCGCTAGGAGACGGTGGTGCCGTCGTTGCTGATGCGGCGGAGGCCACGAGTGGCGGAGGGGGGAAGGGCATAGGGGCTTTGAATGCGGTGGAGCAGAAACCTAGGAATGTGGTCAAGATCGAGATTGTCACCTCCGGGAAGGGTATTGGGGGTAGGTTGCTTGAGTCGTTAGACATGGCCCCCGCTGACACGTAATACCGTCCGTAAAGGCAAGGCCGCAACTGAACGAGATCCACACCTTGATCTCGTCCGTCGCTGTATCAGCGTGCTTTTGGCCAAAGATACATATGAGAACGTGCCCGCCACCTACGAGGTTATCTACCGAGCGTGTCAATACGTCATCACCGTTGCTGGTCGGGGGGAGGACCTCTATGGGTCTTTGAAACTCGAGCTGGAGAAAGGTCTTGGGAAGTTGGCAAGCAAGTTGCTTCAAGCGGATGCGGACACGGGAACTGCTATGGATGTGGATGAACTGCCTGCGGAATCAAAGGCAGGGCAGAGTGCAATTAGGTGGCTTAGCAAGTTTGTCGAAGCGTGCGATTGGTTTGAGAACCAGATTGTAAGTGCTTATTGAGCTCGATTAGCCCTTCCTATGATTGAATTTCGTTGTAGCATCTTCTCAAGTCTTTGTTGACTTACCTAGACCAAGCATACATACTCGGGAAAAACCAGCTGTTGAGCACCAGGTGAATGCTGAGTCATGTTTAGTTTGACTTGGCTGCTAATCCTGCCCCAGAGACCTCGCTTATCTCTTGTTCACGGAGAGAATCTTCGAACACGTCGAAATTGCAACCCGCTTACGCGATGGTATTGCGGCGTGGCTAACTTGGGAGAGGAAATACAGGTATTCATTTCTAAATTGAGTGCTACCACGCTCCGGGTCTGACTGGTTCCAGGCTCCCTCATGACGCACGCCCGCAAATCACCAAACTGATCTCCCACCTCGTGGTACACAAGCAATATGCAATCTTTGAAAATCATTACATCGATCTAACGGAATCATTCTACTCTTCCGAGTCAACGGAATGTTACGAGAAGATGAAGAATGACTCCGAGGCTTACTTCAGACACGTTCGGCATCGGATTGAAGAAGAGGAACAAAGAGCGAAGGACGTTTTGCTTATCGGGAGCTGGGCCCTCGTCCGGAAGACTACAGAGAACACCCTATGGGACGATAGGCTGGAATGGGTCGTCACAACAGGTACGCGCCACGCTAGTGACAGTACTCAATTACTTCGGCTGACGGTCCGAATTACTCAGTTGAGCCTTACATGAAAGAAAAGAATTTGGACGGACTCGCTGCCATGTTCACCCTGTTCTCTCGCATTTCCCAGGTCACCCTGCTCTGCCAGTGCTTCAAGAGGTACCTCGAGGCAGGTCTTTTCCGTACTTCTCGGGGTCAATTAACAACGGTCTTATAGAAAGCGGTATCCGAAGTTGTTTCCGACAGCAATCAGGATGACAAGATGCTAGAACGACTTCTAGACCTCAAGGCGTTCGCTGATAGGGCAGTCAACAAGGCGTTTTTAGTGGAGAAATCCCAAGGGTCCAGTTCTGCCGATGGCACCGCGGCGGCGGCGGCTGCGCGCGATAACGCCCATTCCAGCAAACCTGATTCCAAGGATTTCCCCATCGCGTCGACTAGCACCAACAACCTCCAGCCCCATCGAGACTTTGTGTACGCGCTCTCGGATGCGTTTACGAACGGGTTCAAGAAACGCCCGAGTAAGCCCGCCGAGATGATTGCGAAGTACTTGGACAAGGCTATGAGGAGAGGACAGGGATCTAGCTCTGATGCTCAATTCGAGGCGTTGCTCGATTCGGTGCTGGCGTTGTATAGGTTTACGGATGATAAGGACGTGTTTAGGACGTTCTATCATAGGGCGTTGGCGAAGAGGTTGTTATTGGAGAAGAGCGCGTCTGACGACTTTGAGGCGGCCATGCTGAAGAAACTGAAAGAAAGTAAGCTTTTGCGTTTGCGTTTACGTTTGATTTCCTTTGATTGGCGATCCCACTACCCACTCCCGATCTGGGAGGTGGAGCACGAACATTCATATACTGATCCGCGATTCCCTTTTTTTTTTTCCCTTCCTTCCCACCTTGTTGCGGTTCTTTTTTTAGAATATGATCCCGAGTTTGGGATGGGAGAGGAGATGTTCAAGGACCTTGCGTTGTCGAGGGAGCTTATGAGGGATTATCATGCGCGGCTGGATGCGGCGCATCCAGGGCAGAAGCTGTCCGTCATGGTGTTGCAGCGCAGTGCGTGGCCGTTTACGGTCCAGCAGCAGAGCGTTGACTTGCCTATGAATGTGAGTCCCATCATTCATCACTCATGCTCGCCCGGCCGCTCAATACCGATATGTTTGATGTCCTCCCCTCCCTGACGCGCCTCCGCTCACTCCCGCAGATGCAAGAGCAGATAACGAGGTTTACGGAGTACTATAAGCAGAAACACTCTGGCCATGTGCTGTCGTTTGACCATGCGCTCGGGACCGCGACGCTGAAGGCGAGGTTCAAGGCGGGGTCGAAGGAGCTGTCGGTTAGCTTGTACCAGGCCATCGTTCTCCTCCTCTTCAACGACGGGGATGACATCAAGTACCCCGAGATCCTCGAGGCGACTCGGATGAGTAAGCTCGCGCTCCCTTTTCACGCTTGATAACAGCTCGAGCACCGGGCGGGTATGCTAACACGTTCACTGCCTGTACAGACGACGCAGAACTGAGGCGGACGCTGCAGAGTCTAGCCTGCGGCAAGAAGAAGGTGCTGCGAAAAGTCCCGGCCGGGAGGGAGGTTGAGGACGAGGACGTGTTCAGGTTCAACCCCGATTTTGAAGATCCCCACCCAAAGGTGCACATCAACTCGATTCAGGCGAAAGTTTCGGTATGTATTTTTGGGTCTTTGGTCTTTCTGCATATTTTGGGGGGCAAGGGCAAGGGAAGGGCGTTCCTTTGCCCCCGTTTTTCTTTGTTCCTTTTGGAAGGGTTCTATTCATAGGGCGATCTCCGCCGCTGACGATTGGGCTGATTTTGTTTCTTTTTTTGTGCTTATTTTCTCTCTGCTTTTCCCTCTTACTTTTTTTTTTTTTTTTTTTTTTCGTGGGTTTTCTGATTTGAATTGTGTTGATAGCCCGAGGAGTCGAAACGGACGCAACAGATGATTGAGGGTGATAGGAAGCATTATTTGGATGCGGCTATCGTTCGTATTATGAAGGCCCGTAAGGAGTTGACGTACGAGAAGCTCAAAGCGGCGACTATCGATGCGGTGAAAAATCACTTCTCACCCTCTGTTGAGGACATTAAACGACGGATTGATTCGTTGGTGGAGAGTGATTATTTGGAAAGGAGTGAGAAGGATAAGAACACCTTCCTATACGTTGCTTGAATGATGCAGAAATATTCGTGTTTCTCCCATCCTTCTTTTGTACGTTATCGGGGTTGCTTCTGAGATGAAATGTTGGGTTGTGGCTTCTTGGCGGAAGTTTTGGTATGGATGCGTTCATGTACAACTTGAATGATTCGTTTTGATCAATTGTATTGTATTGGGTGGTTATCTCCACTTGCTATGGACAGTGTCCGATATTTCCGGAACTACTTTTCCACTGTGAACGGAGCACTGGTAGCTTGATGTGCTCTGGTCCCAGCGCCGTTGAAGCGCAGTCATGACAGTTCTAGCTCTTCTTACTTCACATTCGTTCGTTGAAGTCTTTCTAGATTTTTGTGCATTGAAGAGCGTAGCGCGGTGCCGACCAAACGGGTCCGTTGTGTCGGGTCTGGACAGGGGGTGCTCTGTTTATTCAATTCCAAGGGACGGACTCCAATTGAACCCACAGCCGGTGCGCTCTCAATACGCGGATGCATCCATCCAGCATGACGATCCCATCTCTGCTCCATCCCGTCCTCTCGATCCGGGGTAAGACTCACATCTCTCTCGATCGTCCGGAAATTTACCAAGACCTGCCATTGGCACGTACGTTTCTCCGAATGTCATCAACTTCCGAGAGGCCCCCCTCATTGCCAGCTAAGTAACCCCCTAGGGTCGCCTCAAAAGAGCGAAAAGAAACACCATTTCCGGAATGGTTGTGGCGTTCAGGGTAATCGCCTACAACTGTGTTTATCCCACCATTTCCCACTGTCCCATCCAACTATACAATCTTCTGGCCTGCTCCCCCGACCTCCTTTTCTTCCACTCTGACTGTATTCTCCAAGCTTTTTCGCTTGCCCCTGGGGGTTTTGGAAAAGGGAATCCACTGCGCTCGTTTCAATTCACCTCTCCTCGATCGCCCCTCGCACACACAAAGCCATCCCTCCGAGTCCCCCGTCCGCTGCAAAGAAGTAGAAATCAATTGAATGAACTGTGTCACGAAACGGACTTTTGGAGGATAAATAGTTGTCTGCACAATCTGGCCATTTCCTTTCCCCCACCGCCCTCTCCCTTTTTTTCCTGTTTATCTGTCCCCCCACTCCCTAATTCGCTGGTTGTGTAAAACACCCTAGCAGCACCCTCTCAACCGACGGAGTGGGTGATAACCATTTAGTTGGTTGCACCCCTGGTTGTTTGGTGCTCTTTTTGGGACCGTTCGTCTGCCGCTTATCCACCTTTTATAACGCGCCCTCCTTTTCTCCTCTTACCTCTTCGCCCTTCCCCCCGAGAGGCGTGAATTCGAGCTTCACATCCCCCACCCCGACCACCGGGCTCCGCTACTCCGCTTCAAGTGCTGCGTTCTTGTGGGTTGTTGGCAAGATGTCGTCTATCACTCAGGTGGTAGATCCAGACTTGGTAAAGGTGTATAGGGTATTGTAAGTGGCTCATCGACATCGTGCATTGGTGGATGTGCTGATGTTGTTTTGCTTCCTTCCAAGAATTGGTCCATGGGTACGGGCACTTGTCATGCCGATGCGACTTACGTACGATCTAATCGTTTTTAGTTTCTCGCTCTCATGCTCAGTTGGTTCTATTTCGGTGCCAACTGCATTCAGATGCGTGAGTTGATTCTGTTGGGACTGTAATGGACTGATCCTAATGGTGATGTAGATGACTACTGGACTGTGACGCAGAAGGGTGACCCGTGGAGGATAAGGATATATGGTACGCTACGTGTTTGCCTCTCGGTCCCAGTCGGGCATGCTGACAGCAAGTCGTAGCGTTTGCAGTTTTCGGATTCGCGTTCATACAGACGCTACTCGTCACGAGTAGCTCCTGGCAGATTATTATCATGAACTGGGGCGGTCCGGATCCATTTGCTCAGCTCCCCCGCACCGCGGTTGTCCTTCCTTCGGTAAACGCCTTCAGTGAGTGTTCTTTCAGAGGGTCATAACGTGATTTATGGCTGAACTAAATTCCTGTACCATAGTTGCATTCGTGGTGCAGATGTGGTTCGCATGGTGAGCTCGCTTGTCCCAAGACGCCGTTGCGTTGCTAAAGCTCAGGCTAATACCAGGCGTATCTATGACTTGAGCAAGGAACGGGAGTCGGCGACTACGTGGCGTGGCGTCAGTTGCGCTATTGGGGCAGTGAGCACTTCTTTTGCACCGCCTTTTCTCTATGCCAACCTTGTGATAGCTCTCCCTCACTCAATTAGGCACCAGTATCGGCGTCGTCGTCAAGGTGTGTCCGATGTCCAAGTCTTTATGACTCGAAACTAATCGTTTGCACTCCAGTATTTCGCCATCGGTCGCCAGCCTCGAGAATGGCATCACACTTATCCGATATTTGGCGTGAGTACCTTGGTCCTTGATTGAGATCGATGACTTAGCTATCACAGGTATGGATTGGTACAACAGTTCTTTGCGACACAGCAGTGGCAGCATCTCTCTACTTGATGGTACGTATCATTTGATGACCTCAGGAACCGCGTTCTTACCTCTTCTAATCCAGTTAATCAAGCCTCGTAAAGAGAGTACTGAAAAGGGCGTACAACTCGCTCTCGAGCTGTTCGTCACATGCTTCTTGGAGACTGGGGCTATTATTGTGACGGTGGGCGTATTATTATTGGTTCTATTCTTTACATGTCGAACGAATTATATCCACTTCGTCCCGTGAGTCACCACTCAATTCTCTTGTTTGATGCCGCTAACAACGCTTATCATCCCTCTCTAGTCTCGCTGTTCTCGGTCGACTATATTCCAACGTACACCTTGCTACACTAAACGCCCGCAAACGGAAGAGCGCGGACGACCCTACTCTATCAGCCCCCAAGTTCTCCCAGATCATCTTCGCAAGGGATACCACGCACGGCACTATGGACGATACCAGGATTTCGATACCTCTCGAGGATGTGTCCACCACGGACTCGCCTGAGCGTAAACCCGATAACGAGGAGGATAGAGGGGAGGGAAGCTCCAGCCGGGGCACTCACACCGCCGCCTCCTCAAGCAAAGGCTTGGAGGTGGGCGGTGAGTGATCCGCTTGTCTGGTGGCAAGCTCCCTCACCTCCTCGAAACCAAAGTCAGCAACATCGCGCCCGTGTTCGCCGAGGGTTGCTTGCTTGGTTCTAATCTTATCCTTGTATATGTATGGAATGTGAGCGAGAGGAAGTGGTTTGGGGAGGATTAGAAGTGATTTGGTTGGGACCCACACAGGGGGGTCTGTTTATAAGGTCGTCAGGGTTTTGCGCTACGTCACGGTTATTTGGATAGCTCTCATCGATAATCACATCAATTTGAAATGTATTTGCTATGTACTCACATGCACATAATCGACATTGCTTTGCCTGAGTGGAAAAAAAAATAGATGGGCCAGTTCTGGAGTTTTAACTTCTAATACTGGGTGGGTGGAGTGGGATTACTCACGAAATGAAGTTTAATATAACTTGGCATCGGCTCGCCCCGCATTCACACAGCACATGACAGAGTGTTCAAGTTGGAATGCCAGAACGTTGCACGTTGCACCTTCCCGAGTCGATGGTAATCAACGCCACCCACTCGAGAGCCTTTAATGCCTTTGCCTGTCCTATTCCTCGAATAAAGCAACGAGGCAGGCTCTCAACGCCGCAATTTTCGTCCGTTGCGAAGTCGACTCGGGATATATTTACAAGCTGATATTGGATGCATCACCGCCTACAAGTTATCGATGGAATAGTCCTCAGGACAAGGTCAAGCTTTCAACCTCGGATCAGTGCTTATCTGCACTCACGTCATCAGTATCGAAATTAATGGGGGTAGTATTACATGTGTGCTATTTGCAACGTAGTGAACCCAAAGTTCACGTGTCCTTCATGACCGAACGGGTTTGCTTATCGCATGGAATTCTAGTAGCCCCCGGTTAGTTACGAGTTGGAAGGCGTGCAGGGTGTATGTATACTAGACCATATGTGACAGCCTCAAGCGCGCACAACCTTGTACCATCGGTGGTGTATTCCTCATCGCGAGCTTGTTGATGTTAAGTTAGAAGGTATTTCCCGGATCTAACCCTCCAAAATCCTCTAAAAAGGTCCCAGCACTATACTTGAATGAGCTCATCATCGCCGTACCCGAGCCAAGACGCGCTATACTGGCTCAAGCGTCAGTAAGCAATTCTTTGGTACCCGCATGGCATACTAATTTCCTTATCTCCTAGGATTTCGGGATCCATCATCTGCAAATGTACAGCTGATTGCCTTTAATTTCGTACTAATGTAGGGATTAGGTAGGGTATATGATAGCCAAGCCCGAGTCGGGGCAGCTAGGCTAAGTAAACAAGGGTAGTTAGGAGAAACAGGGGTTTTACCAGCAAGCGATGCTCGACAAAGGGAATAGGTTTTACAAAAAAGCAACCATGCCTTGAGCCCAACAAATCATCCATATGAAGTAGACAAAAGATATTACGATAACAATCCCGTCCACACGCACCTTCACCTGTGTCGGAATCCCAACGGCCGACCCTCTGCTCTCTTCAACGTAACCATTACGGCCTCGCTCGTCGATAAATACTGCTCCCCCTCGTCAAAATCTGGGAATTGCATGATGGTGAGATCTCCTCGCGCGGTAGCGCCCACAACGTGCAGCGTATCGTAGGGATCAAAGGAGTATGCCTCTTCATCTCCAGTGTGACCGGGTGCCTTGAACAATGTGTATATGACGATGATGACGGAAACTGCCGTAACGAAGGTGGGAGCGAACAAAATGAGGGGAATGCCGTGAGGGAGTTGGGCCCATCCAATAGTCTCCGTAGAGTACGTCCCTTCATACGTTATATATGAGCTTTCTGTGATTTGCGACACGCCATCAGGTAGGAACGGGTTTGGCCTTTCGGATAAGCCTATTCGGAATAGCTGAATGGAATGAATTGGCTACGTCATGATCAGAACCTGGAAAGACGTCAACTTACTGTAGAACCGAATTCGAATACCCCGGTCAAGAATGGTTCCTGCATAAGATCGCAATCAGGTGGGTTAAAACGTACAAAGTCCTGCACTCATAAGTCCATACCATTAGCCGTGGGACAATGTTATCTTCATCCTCTCTACCAACGTAGAAGGACGTGAGAGCGTCCCCCATTAAATTGCTCGCTATACCCTGCCAAAATGAGAACGCGCGTTGCAGAGCAAGACTGGGCGCATAGCCAGAAGTAGCGGACGCTTGTCGATGGACAACATCCAGAATTGAAACTAATCTCGCCTTGCTGTCGTCGGTATCGTGATCGAGGTATTGTACAAGAACTTGCGTGACTTGCGGTTCAACTGTACATATTGTTGTACCAAGATAAGTGTAAACTCCCGTTCCCTTGAAGACATAGTCTACCATGAAAAATAGTGTCAAGTTCGGTATGCTGATTTACCACGAACGAAGTCGTACCGTAAATGCCCTCTGGTGATATACAAGCCCCAACATATATTGCATTATTGGGTTCAGGTCTAGAGGAGTCCCAATTAGTAAAGAAGGGGAGCACTAGCCACGTTCAACGTGAGAGGAGATAATCGATTATATGCCAACTGCACATACATGTGGTGTTCCTTGGGTGCCCACAGTCTATCTCCATCCATGTTCGAGCCAGGCTAATATTGCTAAGTTCGATAGTAGGGTCTGCTGAGAGGCGTGTCACCCAGTCTGTGCGCACTTGTACAGCGGGTATGGTTGTCGCATCCAATTGTTGCTTTCTACAGGTTATATTTGCAGTGACACCTTGCTGCACGGCAGTGTAATTGGTTAAGAAACCCGGCGGGTTTCTAAAATATGCACCAACTCTGGCGTTGATCGGAAGAGTCGTATTCGATGACACAATACTTTTGGTTTCAGTGAAAAATGGAGGCATGATGCCTCCTAGAATTGGGTATCAGTAACGAGCAGGTCGATTGGGAAGGCAGATAGCGGATCATACCCGTGGAATCAACAAAGGAGAAGTGGTTCCAATTCAACGCCGCAGGCAATCCGAATTTGGCTCCGAGAGCAACAGCACCGCTATCCAAAATGATAGGAAAGATATTATTCAGCGTATCTATCACGATCAAGTTAGAATATAATATAAAGGAACCGGTCAAGGAGCACCGTAGTTCGACATACCTGGCAGGTTCTGAGCATTGAGATTGGAAACTGTTCTTTGGAATGCTTCGTCGTTCATGTTGAGTTCTATTCCTGCTAATTTAGTCTTCATCCAGATTATATGCGGTGTTAAAAGCGTAGTCCACCTAGTACATGAGCAAGCAACAGTGAGGAACAGAATTGTAGAATGTAGTTCAAGACACAATACCCTGCGGTTTGTAACCCCAACGCCAGAGCGCATACTAGTCCAACGATAGTCCACTTCCATCGTTTCACGTTGAGGATAGGAGCTTGTGCTGCCAAACTAATGCTTGAGGAAACTACATACAATGATACAGGTCGAGATAAAGCCATCATAAGAGCGTAGCGGATGGAATGCGAGTATAAACTGTATCCATCGCGTCCCACGAATAAGCTGAATTCAAGGTAAAGAACAAAGAGACATTTCACTCACAAACCGGTCAAAATCGAGATACAGCTACCAACCGCGGTTACGAGGTAGGTAATCGTATGAGGATTGTTCCTTGCCATGACCGCCATGGAATTTGGTAAAGGGAGAGGCATTATTGCTGCCGTAATATAAAAACCCCATGCTCCAGCAAGAAACAAGAGTTGACCAAAGATGACGAGCGCTGGCCAATAACAACCGGGTCCACATATCCTACGACTTTAGGCGTGCATGTATTAGCGCCCAAAATTTTCTCAGTGTTGCTTTTTGGGCGCTCTTTGTACTTACCGATTGCGGTGGGTGTAGGCCTTATATGGGTTTGGAATTGAATAGACGGTAGGGGTTGGTGGGGTTGCGTATTGATTTTCGTAGTACCCGTACGACGAGCCAGATTTGTAGCTGAATCCAGAATCTGAGGGCTGGTGCGACAACAGGTGTTGTCGATCTGCATAGTCCCCTTGCATAGCTGACTGACGATGTGGTCGGGGCTGGATGGGCAAGTCGTGTTTCCGTTATATGGTGAGCTTAGAGTGGGTGGTCAAGAAGCATGCCAGCCTTAGTAGGCATTGCGGGAGAGTGAGGGTCCCAATACCCATAATAAGTTGCAGGGTCACTCAGAATGGAGTTGGTCGAAGGCACATTCACGGTGTCATGAAGCTGATGGTGCCTTTGGATCTTCCCCATTAGGGCTTTATTACTCCTGATTTTTGGGTTGCGTTGTCGAGCGTGCTGATCAACCATCTTCTTCATGTCATCTTTTTCGGCTGAATTTCTCAATGTTCTCATCGGCTTGATCAGCAGTCACTGAATCAGATGGTCGATGGGACAGGGGTCATCAGTCGACTGCAGCAGCAGGTGATGGTTGAGCAAAGGCTCAACAGGGAGAGTGGCCCTATTAGGATCACGATTACAAAACCTTTGTGACAGTATAGGTGGCCGACACGACACGTTTCGGTCATGTAGTCCGCACACCAACAGGGTGAAAATGATCAGCGCCAAAACGTTCCGGAAGAGGTCAGGAATCGCTGAGATTTGCGACAGAGAAGGAATTACATTACGACATGATATAAAAGATAACCAGGTCATCAACGATAACATGTGAGATATAGTAGTTGAGTTGATACAGAACGGAAATGGATCAGTTCAAGGCGTGTAGGAGTGGCACATTTCGTCCTTGACGTGATTGCGAGTGTTACAATGATGCCGAATGTTCGTCGTTAAAGCGTACTTAGAAAACAAAGCGCATGGTTGTGTCCTGATAAATGGGGTTAGTTGTGAATATCTATGCCTTTCTGGAGAACTTTAGGCATAAAGTCTCTGACATACAATATGATGCGAGCTCCCAAGCTGAGGTTTCTGTTCGTATCTGCCCCGTAATATCCTCCTAAAGCAATGTGAGCAAATGCCCAAAGTAAGTTATTTCAGTATCGAACGCACCGAACAGCTTTGAGTAAGTCCAGATAGCTTACTACGGGTTGAGCTTCTGTTACTGTAGCTCAATCAAATGGAACCATGGTAGGGATGGCAACAACTTACGTAGTGCCTGAATAAACGCCTAAGCGGACCGGGAACTATTAGACTCCCATTACATAGTGGCGTGCCGATAATTAACTCACATAACTCATAGCACCAACAGCCTTTCCATCCTTGAACGTATCAGCGCTCTTCTCGTCATCACGACAAGCAGACCATGAAATCTGAGGTGGTGTCATTCATTTCAGTGATTGGTTCACAGCACTAGTGTAGATCAGTACGTACAACATCTGCGGCCGATTTCTTCTTTTTCTTAATCCAGTTGGTCTTCAAGCGTCCATGAGAGGAATACTGTGGAGATTAAATTAAAAATCAGTGTAGAATAGGTGATAGAATGACTCAGAGCTCACAATATAAGGTAAGTCTAAAAAATGACAAGTATTGGTTACTTCACAAAATGCGGAAGGACTCTGGAAGCTTACCGAGCGCAGTACCCGAGTGGCAAGCCTACACGGATAAGTTAATTGTTCAGGTAAATACCTATGAATTAACTTACATCGAACAAAGCCTATAAGTGCGTGTCAGACGTAGTGTTCAAGTGTATTGCTACTGCGTGACTCACCGTAAGTCGAACATATTGAGGAAGATTTCGAACCATAATTTCATGCATTTCCTGGCATGGATGGTCAATATCTAGATTTTTTCGAAATTTTCGGTTAAAAAAACCTACATCATCTAATATATGCCCTGCGGTCTTGAAATCCAGCGGGAATATGACTAATCGTAGTCGTACGGTCAAGTTTTGCTCAGAATAGAAAATTGGGACAAACCTTCGTCAAAGCCATCATCTTCGTCGCCGTCCAAATCCGGTGTTTGTCCACCATGTCCAGAATCTACGCAATCCGTCAATCAAGTACCTTATGGAGGTATCACGGATGAGGAGATTTAGTGTGCCTACAGTGGAAGAACAACGAATCGTGTGGTCTAGCGTCCTGTACCAACCACTTCATAGCTCTCAAAATGTTCTCCCTAGTAGGGAGAGCACCAGGATCCTTGTATGACTTATCCGTGAGGACAAATATATTGTCCCGTGGATACCCATTCTTTACTGTACGGGAATGATGGCCAAGGCAAGGATATTATTAGAATGGGGCATGCACCTGGAATGAAGACATAGAAACCGGTACTCACGGAGGAATTTGTAAACGTTCATCGCATCGTTTATGCATCCTCGAAGAGCGTTGCTCTGGCCAGTATAATTTATGCCAATCTATGTGCCTTATTAGTAACGGAGAAGACAGAACACGAAACGTGAATGATGACGCACGCAAACAGCCTTTCTCCTTCCCGAACATCTAGAATAGGCAAAGTTACGTGATTCTGGGGAAGGGGGGCGGGGAGGGAGTTCGTGTGGAGGGAGATCGTAGATGGTCGTTGGCCTAATGGCTGGAACAGCACTTTGTGGTCGTGGTCGGGAGGAAGAACTGTGTGGCCGAACCAAAACTGCTGCAGAGCTACTAGGCCTTAAGCTCGAGGACGTCTGGTGGTGACTGTGGCTGGGCGAGTGAGAATGGGACTGAGAGTGGTCATGATGGTCGTGACGGTGATGTGAGGAGGGCGAATTGGAATGCGAATGTTTGTGATGGTGGCGACGAGATGGGGAGTGGGAATGAGAATGATGGTGCACCTCAGCCTGTACATCTAGTTGAGAAATATTGTGCGAGTCATAGTACGAGTGTCGGCGATTGCTGTGCCGTGATTGGGAGCTTGTGTGCTCGGTCGTGCTTATGTGTGATTCAGAGCGCTTCTTGCGTAGCCTTGCTCTCTCCCTGGTGGTGTACTGGAGGTCAGCAGAAGGTGCGACTTGGAGCCTTTCGTGAAGTTATGCTCAGTCTTAGCGAGAGAATAGATTAACGAAATACTTACTCGGCAGCCGAATAGCTAGGTGGATAGCCATAAGTCTTGATCCAATTTTCCAATATCAGGTTGCAAACTTACTGGTATGGCGTGGGCATCTGCGTTGCCTGCGCCGATGTAGTGTAGCTGTACGCGGGGGCTCGGGCCATTGGGGGTCCGTTGGTGGGGGGAAACGCCCTATCGTACTTTGAGTATGTACATCCGTACCTGGCTACACGTGTTGGACTCACAAACTAGTGGGGTCGTACCTGATGGAAGGCATTAGTTTAGTACCCCAGATTGGTTGTCAAGAACACTTACGTTGGTGTGGGCATTTCTATGTACGCAGGACCATCGCCCGTTGTCGGTGGAGGATATACTGGCAGACTGTTACGCATTCCGCTGAAATCCCACATCATCTTTATCTTTGTATGATGGTTGACGAGATTGCAGAGATATGATGTGGATGTAAGTGCGTCACCTCCTGATTAGGTACCGGCGGCTATGAAATCGAGACGAGGTCGAGGATCAAGGGGAAGGAAAGGCGATGCGCTGGTGCTTGAACTTTTATAGTACCGAGTACAGAGGGCAAGACCTCGTGGGGTGGGAAGGTCTGTTCTGGTGAAAGGCCAAAGCAAAAGCTTGGATGCTTGTTCAGCTCGGGCCGTCGGGCTTCATCGGTATTGAAATCCTGATAAGGCAATCAGTGATGGTGCCAAGTTGCTGAGGCCTCCAATGACGGACACCAAGTAAGCGGGCCAGCCGGCTTGCATCAGCATCCTTTTTTAATACTTCTTCGGGCAAGCTCACCTATTGGAAATTCTCTGTCATTCCGGCATTATGTTCGCACAGAGTCATCGGAAGTCATCCTTAGGGACAGAAGCCAAAGGAAGATGACCCATAGGATGGGTAGTTGGGCTGCGCATTAAGTTGTTTGGTTAAATTTGGTAGAGTACTGCGAGAGGTTGTTGGGCTACTTGCAAAGTTCCAGGTAAAAGTACAGCCACTCACTACCCCGCGTCACCGTACACCGTTAACTACAGCTTATGACACCGTCAGGAACTCGTAAGGGTGGTACTTCCTACTGCTTGCCTAACTTGTACCATAAACGCAGGCTCTCCCTGGCACTAGGCAAAGCCGCAGTATATAGGAGTGATGCTTAGTATTCCTCAGGTTTCAACCTCAAGGGCCACGCGAGGATGAGGTAACTGGGTGTCTTCAGAGACGACCGTTTCAGTAGATCTTACTGTTAATCTGCATCACTAAAAACAGCAACTCACTAAATCCCGCGGATCATGAGTAGCGGATCATAAGTCTTCTATATATTTGGCTCCGTAAGCGAATTCGTCCGATTTCTCCATATACTTAACCGGGAATCTTAGATACTGGATTAGAGCAGGTTAGAACACTTTAACAAACACGATGCGATGTCGGCTTCGCCATTTTCCGCAATAACAATGATATCACACTGCAGCCAACGAAGACAGCGATACCGGACTTCGCACGTAGTACAGGTGACTGGTGCTGTCTGACGTTAACCTCCAGGCAGATAAATCGCTTCAAGATTAATGAACACTCCGTAGACCGGACAGTTTTATTTTACCGGAAACCATAAATAATAATAATAAGTTTGCGAACAGTTTTCGAGCCCCAAAAACCATTCATAAAAGTTAGGGTACGGCTTATACCTGCGCCTAGAGGGGTAGACGCTCATAGTTAAGAAACACTGGTATGCATCCCGAGGGAGAGTAACCTGACTTGTCTTCCACAGAGCGCAAAAGGCCCGTAAGCGCCCAGTTTTCTGAGCTGGAAAACCGTCTGAAAAATTTAATATTATTACTTACGGTTTTCGGCAAAATAAAACTGTCCGGCCTACGGAGTGGGTGTAGGTTAGAGGGTATGCCGTTGTCAATTGACCATGACGGCGAGCATTCCTTTTCGTCACGTTCGTTGAACACAAAGCGAATGGGTGAAAGTTGGAGCACTACCCTTGCTTCTATCAATAGCGACGAGTGGACTGACGCTGTTAGTTCGACGGAAATTTCTCGACTTGCCGACGAACAACGATGACGAGACCTTCCACGGGCCATCTTATAAGGACTGCAGGATAGCGCGTCAATGGGCTATCTAGCATTTTCTGTAATATCAATAACAATAACTTTCGGGATTTGAAGGGTTAAATAAAAATCTGAATACCCAACGAGGTGTGTAAAAATATGCCTGGCATTTGTGATTGGTATAGCTGCGATGGGCGCATTGAAGCCATGGTTCGGGGACATTGGATATGTCGCACTCAATTATAGAACGGGTCATCCGGTCCTATCCTACAAAATGGAAGCATAATCTGTGTGGTGCAAGAGGAGCAGAGAAGCGTTACTTTATCCTATTCCTTACCCTGTTTTTTGGACTTCAGGTTCTAGTAATGGCCTTGGACTGGAGGCGAGCCCTTTAATAGGGTTTTTTTTTACCTTAAATTTGCCGGTGTCCGTCTAAATTCCTTCTACCTATGTGCATGAAGAGAATTGTGGTAATCAGAACCAGTGTTGGTGACACACCTACTAATGCCAGTGGTTTACCTTAGATTATATGCATTAGAAAGTTCAGTCGGATGAAGAGCCCACCTTCATTTCTCGGCTTTTTGAAGTGTACATATTTGCGGTTTCGTCAACGGTTTCTGTAAGGCATTGCAGAACCCGACTTTTGTGGATCGGCTTCAGTTGTTGTTGTTTATTTGTGTAGCGTGAGAAAGCACAGTGGCACACGACGAAAGTTTTATTAAAGCGTGCTTCGAGGCTTCGACCTGGCACCACCACGCTATCCGTCTTCCCCCATCTTGCTCATTGTCCCCTAGCTCCCAGGTTTTCTGCTTGTATTTCTTGGTGTCAACCTACACATACGATACCTTGTTGATTAGGATAGGCCTGATGCGTTCGGATTAAGGCGGCTTGCGTCAACCGGGCGAATTAGTCAATCCTAACTCACCCGCACAGCAACCACAACATTGTCAAAGATGCCTGCGCTCGAGAGTGCGCTGGACTCTTATATGCCACCCATTAGTTGTGATGGTTGCATCGACCTGATCTGACGGAGACCAAACCCCGTCATCTTCAACGTCTATAGGCGTCTGTTCCGTCCTTTGGGGCATGGCATTGGTTTTGCCTTGGTGGTTCGTTACTACCTCCCTTAGTCGGTGACGCTGTCGATGTTGATGATGAGGTTTGAGTTTTGTCTACCACGGTCCATGCTTGTTGCTCACAATTGCGCAATAATTACGATGTACCTAAGCTAGTTAAATATACTCATTATATTTCAGACATCGATGCCTGCAATTACAACGTGTTGTGCTACGGATCGCACTTTATGCGGTCTGAATGCTCCCATACACGAGGCAATGAGCCATAAGTACCTACGCAGCACCAGGGTAGGTCATTAGAATAGCGTCATTGGGTCCTTTTCACGATAAGCCCATCGGAAGTCGTCCGGAAATATCTTCTCCATGAAGTCAATAAAGTCATATGAGGTATGTGCATAGCACTCATCACCATTCCAATGCTGGATAAGTTCTGCAGCGTCGGGGTCATTCTTGTAGTATGTCTGGTGCACAAGGGCATAAGGACAAGGAAGAAATAGGCACCGTAGATGCATGACTCACTGTAAGCCACCTGAGGACGTTGTCCTTATGCAAGCGATGGAGATGGAAGTAGGGGTGCAAATTCTTCAATCGTTGGAGAGCAAGGGCCTTTTTCGTGATTTCTGGCTTGCCAGGGATCCCCATCGATCTATGGTAATTCGAAAAATGTTCGTGTATTCTAAAAAAACCAGCTCCAAGCACACGATAAATATGCCACCGAGCCAGTTGATCTACAGAATTTAAATTTAGGATGCCAAAATCAGTAGTGAGAAGATTACTCACAAGAGCATCTCGTCCTCCTGCAATCCTCGTAAGATTTTAGGATCCACAGCATCTTGCTTGACTATATCATTGGTAGGACGGATAGAAAGTTTAAAAGCCTTTTTCTTCGACTTGAGATTAGAGAGAATATCGAGAGCGGAGATGAATATGTCGATAGGCTCCATAGGCGTCTTACCGAAGAACACTATGTCTTCCTCCGTCTGGCTCGAAAAGAACCCCTGGTCGGCTAAGTTACACACGCGGCCTATTGGAGTTTGCAGTATTTGAGGCAGGTCATTCGAGAGTAGTTGCGACGTTCCTGTTGTGCGAAGGTGGGACTGAGCGATGGCTCTCACCGTCCACCAGTCGTACAGGAGAGCGTGTTCCAGTACTGGAAGACGGCACAGCATGTGACAATAGATGTCTGCCAGCGCCTGATTCCCGGATTGGATTTCAGTCAGAGCCTTACGGAGAGTACCCGCTAAATAGCGAGGTGTCAACGCCGCTGGTGGATTGGCCTATTCATCAATTCGTTTAGTGGGATGTATGATCGATAGCTCCAAAGTCCACGTACCAGTTTCAGCTGCTGAACGAGACCGCAGAGCTCGTGAAACGCGTGGTGGGCTGAGATGCCTGGCATACGAATATACACCTTCATCCAGGCGTCGAAGTCGAATCCTTGCAGGGCGTTGAGAAGGCGATCCGAAATCTTTGTTAGATCAGCCTTACGGAAGAAGTAGAACAGGCCTCCTGTCAACATGCGCCATACACGCTTAATTGGCCCCACGTTCGTAGTTCTATGATATTTTTCCAAGCCCTCTAAACACGGTGTTGCTATCCAATCCGCACAACGATGTTTATCAATGCAATAGGCCGCACTGCGGAGCGGATTTTTGAGGAATTCGGCAAAGGAGGTGTGGTGGACCGTCACCTTGTCGTTTTGTCTATCATCCGAGGGGCAAACTACCAAAGACCTCAAACTCCGTAATGCTAACCTGACTTGTCCTACGGGTTTTCCGAGCATCACGGAGAGAGAAGGAACGGTCGCGACTGCGAAAAGGTAATTAACCCAGCCATATACTGGACTCTCAATAGGAAAAGATACGTCATCCTCTAAGTGTTCGTCCGGCTCTGAATGGACGACCAGGTACAGGATGCATTGCTTGAACATGTCGTCTGGGGGATGTGATTTACTGAGGATCTGCAGGTACAAGGCGTCGAGAGGCTCAAAGGCATTGGATGTGCAGTTGAGGATGGTGGCGGCATAAATGTATTGAGCATCTGCCCGGAAGACAATGGTATCAATCATCTCCTTGCTCGGCCAGGGGTGGGGGCCGATGAGGTCGCGATTGTTATGATAAATGTACCGGAAACCCTGCCTGAGGAAGGCAGCCATTTCTTTATCTTCCTGGTTTCTAGCGAGTACAACAGGGGGTCGGCACATTGCCTGAATCCGAGGCATATCGAATGTCATTTGAATGGAATGTTTACGTCGGCTCGCTATGAGGAATGCGATAGGAAATCTGGTCCGCAAGACCATACGAGGTTCAGGACATGACGTTGGTCATCCGGCGTTCCGCATTCATCGAGGCCATCAATGATGAAAAGGGAGGGAGGTACCGAGGACGCTGCTCTGACAGGTTCGACAATTAATCTCTTCCACTGATCATCCAGCTTGCCCATGGCCCTTTCTGGGTGGATGTCCATGATTTCATCGATTATCTTGCCGACTTCTAGGATCGCGGAGGCCAGTTGATATGCTAAGGTTGTAGCGAAGAACTGCAAGGAATTTCTGGATGCGTCGACTCTCCAGAAGGAAAAGGCACCAGCGAGGCGAGCCTTGATTCCGGCTTCTCGAATTCTTCTGCCACAGTTTTTGCAACCGATGTTTTACCTACACCTGCGGCACCATTGAGCCACAGGATGTTCCCTTTGCGGGCTTGATCTTCGACCCACGAGGTAATATCCAAGATTATACCACGACGAGTACTGGGATGACACTTAGGATCATCAGGCCGGTTATCGCCTCCAGCTGTCGCGTTTAGGGAAACCCTGGGGAGCAATATCTTCCGACCTGCGGCCACTGCATTAAAGAAATTTGAAGGGAGTAATGATGGAGGCTTACCAGAAGACCGGGGACCTATGAAATTAATGGAGTTGATTGTATTTCCAGTGATGTTGCTGACGTTGCTATTGTAAAAGTTATTTTGCTGGACACCTGCCGCGAATTGTGTAGGAAGAGGCGGCATGGCGAAAGGCATCGAGGAATTGGGGAAGGGCATCATGGAAGCCATGGAAGAAAGCATTGAGGGTGGAACCGAGAACGATAATGGGAAAGGCATAGGAAAAGGATTAAAGTCAGCTTCATCATCATCAGATTCTTCATCTGGTTGTTTACCTAGATACACGGTGAGCACTACTCTGATGATAAAGGAGAGGTAGCACATACGCTCATGGCTCATAACTTCTTCCCCATTGAATTTATTACATGGTTGGGAATCCTGAAGGTTGGGTATGTCGTCTTCATAAGGAGGCCCATTTCTTCCCTCTCTGGGTTTGGGTCAGAACTACAGTGGCGAGCAACAGTATTGCACAGTCACGTGCTCGCTCGACACCTTATCGCTGGCGACAACGAAAATGCATCTAGACGATGAAACAACATGTATTGAGGAGCTACACTAGGTCTCAATCTAAATCTAGGTAGCCCCGAGCCGCGAAAAGTACCAAACCAAAGAAAATCTTATACCAATCGAAAAGCCGTGTGCAATTCTTTTGCTCGTCTCTGCCACAAATGGAAGTCAGTGTTAATGACAAAGAATGAGTGAGAAAAGACAAACCGGGACATCAGTACTTGGTGTGCCCACCTCGAGCCGCCAACAGGGAAGCAACACGACGAGGCATGCTCTCGTATAGCTTGTCCAGAGCCTCCTGGGGGAACGAGTACCACTTCTCCTGTAGTGCCTCCCAGAATTCCTCTTTATTGCATGGGAGAGGGTTGCGAGCACGAATACGAGCATCGAGCTGTTGCCAAACATGCTCAATGATGTTCATATCTGGGCTGGATGGTGCCCAGGGCAACTGACAGATCTTTTTCTTCTCAAACCAAGCCTTTGCAACCCCACTGGTATGCTTAGGATCGTTATCTTGCTGGAATATGGGTGCGGTCTTCCCAGAACACTTCATGCCGAAGTCCTTCAATGTCCCGAGATATGATTCCTGCAAGATATTGACATAGCCTGGTCCATCCATGATTCCGTCAATGCAATGAAGTTGGTCCACCCCCCTTAATGTAATGCACCCCCACACCATCACCTT